>JASDQU011176829.1:26752-46237 GCA_032191745.1 Picea mariana
TATTTGGTGTAGAAGGTCCCTTTTTTGGTGGCATGTTGGCCAAGTATCACTTTTGAATCTTGATTTTGAGGCGGTTCTGCTAGACAATATTTATTCTGTTCTATCTCCCAAGTTTCGGCCCTTCTGGGTATGAAACTTTATTTTAGGTAGTTCTCTGATATTTCTTCTCTGCAATTCCATAGGTTTGATAAAAATTGGATGTTCTAAGTGGAATTTACGTTAACTTCCTCACAACTTTCCGATTTTTGTCCTTTCCAGGAGATCTCATTTGTATAGCATGCCCCGAAAAAAATAATTGATATCAAATTCTGAAACTCACACCCAAAATACTACAGACTGTCCACGATCCAATGAAACCAGTCCCACTCAATTTGGATACTCTATCAAGAAGTTATGATTGTTTTACCAGGAACACCTTCTTGAGACTAGTCAATAGGACTAGTCAGATACCCTATCTTACACAAGGTGTATCTACAAATTTAAGATGACCCAGAAGATGAAATTTTTACCATGGATACCTTACTAATTTCTGTAAATGGACTCCAAATTTCAGGGTTTGAAACATTAAAAAAAATGTTTTATAGTGAAAATTCTGCAATGAATTATTTCAGGATGATTCCAGAACCCTATCTTGTGCAGGCTGTATCTCCGAAAGTATGAGGCCTCAGGAGATGAATTTGGAACCCAACGTACCTTGATCCATATACTAAATATATTCCAATCCTTTCCCTTTGAAACATTGTATAAAAAAATTTATAACAAAAATTCCACGGTGTCTCAGATGTAGCAGCGAAACCCCAAGACCTTGAGCTCTGATACCATATGTTAAGAACCAAACATCAATATAGCATAGAAAAACCTCAGGAAAAGTACTCAACGCCTTAAAAAAGAGATAATTTTAGATAATGAGCCTCTTCGAGGGGGCAACCTCCTTTTACCCCACTTAAATGTTCAAGTACAAGATGATTCAAAATGAAAATGTCTCCTTGGTATATATAGGAGACTAGGAGGTTTAATTACAACTAATGGCCTAAAGCCGACATAAATAAAATAACATTACTAATATAATATGCCCCAATTAAGGGGTAATGAGACAATATTAGGGCTTAACAGAGTCTCTTCTCTTATACAATAAAACATTATTATTTTCTAACTAAACTAACTCCATGACAAGACAAATAAATATAATAATAATGAATTAGTTATATCTCTCCTCAATCCATGGTTGACCATGTTACAACATGTGGACATTAGCCTCTCCAAAGAAATTAGACCTCATCCAAAAATAATAGTATTATACACCAAATAATGCTCATGAAGGGGACACACCACCAAAAAATAGGCATAAAACCAATTCAAATGCCAAGTGTCCACATGGAATGTTCCCTCCAAGAATGTGCATGCATGGAACCACTCCACGTGTGTGAATTCCAAGGTATTCAACTCCATGCATGAAAGTGAAATATGCCAAGTGGATGGGGAATCCACAACAAAGTATGTGATCAATTCCTAGCCTTGCCTTGCCTTGCCTTTGCTAGCCTTGCTTGCCTAGGCTTTCCATGCCTTTGCTTTCCTATCCTTGCCTTTTGTTCCCTTACCTTGCCTTTCCTTGCCTTGCCTTTCCTTGCCTTGCCTTGCCCTGTCTTACCTTTCCTTTCCTTGCCCTGTCTTACCTTGCCTTGCCTTTCCATGCCATGCCATACCATGCCTTTCCTTGGCTTTCCATGCCATGTCTTTCCATGCCATGTCTTGCCATGCCATGCCATGCCTTTTCATTCTATTATTTGACTTTCCTTCACTTTTCATGTCGTTCCATATCATGATTTTCCATGACATGCCATTCCATGGTATGCCTTTCCTTTTCATTCCATGCCATCCCTTGTCATGCCTTTCCTTGCCATGCCATGTATTCCCTTGCCTTGCATTGACATGCCATGCCATGCCTTGCCTTTCCATGCCTTGACATGCCTTTCCATGTCATTCCATACCTTGTCTTGCCTTGCCATGCCGTGGCTTGCCTTGTCATGCCTTGCCTTTCCTTGACTTTTCATGCCATGCATTTCCTTTCCTTGTCATGCCATGCCTTGGCCACCTCAACACTATAGCCATTTGGATATCACATAGCTCATATCCATGCATATATATTACAAATTTCATATGAGAATCCTTATATGTATTAATTCTCAATTAAGAAATGTGTGTTTAATCACATGATGCCTTACATCTATTATACATTCACAACATAATTTTGAACTAGTATCCACATACCAAAGTTCCACATTTCAATTTGCATGTTTAGACAAATCACAAAACTATCATCATCATAAACACTTAAAGATAAAAACAATATCCCGCAATACATAAATAGCTTCAGATGTATACATATCAAATGTTTATAAGGTTCTAACTAAACCCAATAAATACTAAGCAATGAATCACCAAGATAAGTAAAAATCAAATTTCTAACCTTCGAAGGCCAAAATATAGGTTGTTACATTTACAAATCGCTAGAACACAACTATGATCCAAAATAGAATAATCCCTCCTTGCATGTATTTACATGTAGCTTCCCATTTTAACATATACAACTATAAATATATATCTTTTCATAACATTATGCCAGAAAAACTTCAAATCAAAATGTGGATTGCAATGAAACAAGAATCTCAAAAAACGGAACATTTCTCATCCCAAGAAATAAAAAACATTTTTTCTAGGGATACATGATTTAACTTTATATCAAGAATTTCCTTTCCATCCAACAAAGTGTTTTTGCCTTGCCATGCCTTTCCATACCCTGCCTTGCCTTTCCATTCTATTCCATACCATGCATGATGTCATGCCTTTCATGACATACCTTTCCTTTCCTTTCCGTGTCATGTCTTTCCTTGCCATGTCATGCCATGTCATGCCTTGCCTTGCCATACCATGCCTTGTATTTCCTTTCCATGCCATAAATTTCCTTGCCTTTACTTGCCAAGCCTTGCCTTTCCATGCCATGCCTTGTTATGCTTTGGATTTCCATGCCATGCCTTGCCTTGCCATGCCATGTCTTGATCCATGCATGCCATGCCAAAGTATCCGCAACATAATTTTGAACTAGTATCCACATACCAAAGTTCCACATTTCAATTTGTATGTTTAAACAAATCACAAATCTATCATCTTCCCATAACATTATGCAAGGAAAACTTGAAATCAAAATTTGGATTGCAATGAAACAAGAATCACAAAAAAAGGAACATTTCTCATCCCAATAAATAAAAAACATTTTTTATAGGGACATATGACTTAAATTTATATTAGAAATTTCATTTCCATCCAACGAAGTTCGTTTTCCTTATTGTGCCTTGCCTTTCCATTCCTTTCCTTTCCATGCCATGCCTTGCCTTGCCTTGCCATGCCATGCCTTACCTTGTGATGCCATGACATGCCATGGCATGGCGTGCCTTTCCTTTCCATGCCATGCCTTGCCATGCCTTTCCTTGCTATGCCATGCCATGCCATGCCATGAATTGCCTTTAATTTCCATGCCATTCCATGCCTTGCCTTGCCAAGCCACACCTTGCCGTACCATGCCATGCCATGCCATTCCTTGTATTTCCTTGACTTGTGATGTCATGCCTTTCCTTGTGATGCCATGCCTTAACTTGCCTTTCCATTCCATGCCATGCCGTGCCTTTCCTTTCCATAAATTTCCTTGGATTGCCTTGCCATACCTTTTCTTACCATGCCATGCCTTATAATGTCTTTCCTTTCCTTTCCATGCCATGCCATGCCTTACATTTCCTTGCCATTCCATTCCATGCCTTTCCTTGCCATGTCATGTCATGCCTTACAATGCCTTGCCTTGTCGTGCCATGTCTTGCCTTGCCATGACATGCCATGCCATGTCATGNGACATGGCAAGGCAAGGCATGGCATGAAAAGGAAAGGAATGACATGACATGGCATGGCATGTCACACCTTACATTTCCTTCACTTGCTTTTCCATTCCATGCCTTGCATTTCCATGCTATTCCTTGCCTTGCCATTCCATGCCTTTCCATTCCATGCCATGCCATGCCTTTCCATGCCTTACCTTGCCTTGCCATGCCATGCCTTTCCTTGCCATGCCATGCCATTAATAGCCTTGTCATGCTTTCCATACCTTTCCTTGACATGCCATACCTTGCCTTTCCATGCCATGCCATGTGATGTCGTTCCTTTCCTTTCCTTGCCTTGCCTTTCCATTCCATTCCTTTCCTTGCCATGCCATTCCATGCCATGGCATGATTTTCCTTTCCATGCCATGCCTTGCCTCTCCATGCCATGCCATGCCTTTACTTCACTTTCCATGCCATGTATTTCCATGCAATGCCTTTCCTTTCCATTTCATGCCATCATGCCTTGCATTTCCTTCACTTCCCTTTCCATGCCACGCCTTTCTTGTCCATGCCATTCTATTCCATGCCTTGCATTTCCTTTCCTTTCCATTCCATGCCATGCCTTGCATTGCCTTGACATGCCATGCCTTTCCTTGCCAAGCCATGACTTTCCTTTCCATGCCTTACATTTCCTTAACTTTCCTTGTCGTCCCATGCCATTCCATGACATCGATTGCCTTGCCATGACTTGCCTTGCCTTTCCAAGCCATGTCATGCCTTGAAATGCCTTGCCTTGCCATTCCATTCCATGCCATGCCTTACATTTCCTTCACTTGCCATGCCTTGCCTTGCCAAGGCATGCCTTTCCTTTCCATGTCATGCTATGCCATGCCTTGCCTTTCCATGCCATGCCTTTACTTTCCATGCCATGCCATGCCTTGCCTTACCATTCCTTTCATTTCCTTGCCTTTCCTTTCTAAGCCATACTTTTCCTTGCTAATCCATTCCTTGCCTTTTTGTTATCACCAAAATTTTTTACACCACAAACATAGACAATGGATGAAGAAACAATTAGCACAAGCAAAACATACTACCAATAATTATGGAAGGATCACACTCAATTTGGAAAGATAGTCATAAAACTATACAAAATTGGTTCTGAAGTTCCACGTGTATTCAGAAAAATAAGTGGGCGCACATCCTCACAGGCTAACACGATGCACAATATGCACAATGTGCAATCCACATGACTGATAGCCGAAAAACCCGTGCAGATGTGGAAACAATGCATTGATGATTTTGGTCAGGATTCAACCACTTATGGGGTGGATTAGATCTCACCCATATCCAAAATCATCCAAAAATTTTTCCCAGGGATCACTGAAAGGGATGGGAGGTACCTTCAAAGACCTCCCATTCACTTTTAAAACTAGTTTGGAAAAAAAAATCCATCCTCCTATAAATAGAGTTCCATTGTATGCAAACAAAAAGAAGCAATTTGAGTATTGTTATGTTGTTCAATTTTTCTTTTAGAAGCCATATTTCTCCTAGAACTCTTTGAGCATTCATATCAAGTGTTGCACTTCTCTCCTCTTGAGAAGTTCAACTATCAATTCTTCACCATTGTATTTTCATTTTCAACCATTGTTAGAAAAGAGAAATATTTGTATATATGTTCCCATACTTCTCCTAGGTGTTATCAATTCGAAGATCAATCTCATTTGGTAGATATTCCTCGTGTCTCTTTCCTGCATTAATTTTAGTTGTTACATGATTAGTTTAGTTTTATTTCTTTGTTGTTTATTTCTTATTTTCTATTTATATGAACTACTAATCAACTAACAAACTATTGTGTTGTCTTTCTAGCCTAACTAGATAGTTAAGGGACCTCATTTTGCTCACCCAAGTGGAAAAAATAACCCAACACTTGCCATGCCATGCCATGACATGGCTTGCCTTTCCATGCCTTGCCTTGCCTTACCAAGCCATGCCTTGCCTTTCCATGCCATTCCATACCATGTCTTTCCTTGTCATGGCATGCCATGCCATGCCTTGCATTGCCTTCACTTGCCATGCCATGCCTTTCCATTGCATCCCTTATCTTGTCATGCCATGCCATGCCTTGTCTTTCCTTGCCTTGCCTTCACCTTCCATGCCATGCCATGTTGTGCTTTGCCTTTCAATGCCATGCCATGTCTTTCCTTGCCACGATATGCCCCTCCTTTCCATGGCATTCCTTTCCTTGTCTTTCCATTCCATACCATGCCATGACATGCCTTTCCTTGCCATGCCTTGCCTTGTCAATCCATTCCTTGCCTCACCTTGCCATGCCATGCCATGCCATGCCATGCCTTGCCATGACATACCATGCCTTGCCATGCCTTTCCTTTCCATTTCATGACATGCCATGCCTTGCATTACCTTCACTTTCCATGCCTTGCCTTGCCAAGCCATGCCTTTCCTTGCCATGCCATGTTGTGCCTTACATTGCCTTTCCTTTCCTTGCCATATCATGCCATCACATGCCATTCCATGTCTTTCCTTGCCTTACCTTTCCTTGATAATCCATTTCTTTCCTTTCCATGCCATGCCTTTCCTTGTGATGTAGGAGAATCACCATTAGCATTCAATGAGGCCAAGTGGAGGTCAACTCAGCACCCAACGTGCACATTCAAACTGGTTTGGATTCTAAAGAGAGTGCATCACTTTAATATTTTGAAAGTATTGTAATTAAAGATCTCATAAGATATCAGAGCTTGAGCCATTGTATGAGCTCCAGGTGATTGTAATTGGTTTAATTACATGTAGAATTGTATAGAGTTTGAGCGTTGACTCATATATAGATTGTAATATCTCATTTATTGTAATAAGTCTTAGTGGTAGGATGCTTAATTGTGCTATGGAAGAAATAAGATAGTCTGGAGGGAAGGCTCGAGAAGCCCCCTCATGTATAAATACATGTAATATATGCTCAAAAGAGGTTGCTAAGGTTATTGTGATTGTTGTTGAAGAGAGTTGTAGAGAGTTGTTGGAACTCTTGTAAATGTTTTGTTGAAGGAATATAATAGAGGAGAA
Source organism: Picea mariana (assembly GCA_032191745.1). Classification (NCBI taxonomy): domain Eukaryota; kingdom Viridiplantae; phylum Streptophyta; class Pinopsida; order Pinales; family Pinaceae; genus Picea; species Picea mariana. The sequence goes on from JASDQU011176829.1 coordinate 33,694, forward strand.
ATACTTCCAATGTCTGAGTTTTCTTATCTCTGAGTTATTTGGGTAATGTTATGTTATCTATTTTTCTGTGTTTATATGCTTGTGTGTGTATTTCATGGTTGAATGAATGGACCTTTGATGTTCTGTAAGTTTCAATTGTTTCTCTTCTGAAATATCGGTGCAAGGAGTGCACATTTCCCACGCAAGGAGTGCAAAGACAGAGTCATTTTCAGACTCAATAACTCAAGAGAGATAGTGTGAATTTCATAGAGTGAGTGAAAGGAGTGCACATATACTCGTTTGAGTATAAAATCTCAAAGGACAATCCCATGCAAGGTGTGCACAGGACCAACACTTAGTGAAGTGTTGAAAAGGTTTCAAGGAGAATGAGCGCAAGGAGTGCGCACAATATTTTCACAAGTCTCAAGTTTCAAGGAGAGTCGCACCATACATGCATCAAGATTCAAGTCACTTAGAGTGACAAATATCAGGAAGAATAGCGAGTAAAAGTCCTTGGAGGAAGAATCCTTTTCATTTCGAGGTTGAGTGGACAAGATCTGCTCAAGGAAGAGTTAGATATTTCACAGTCATTATATCTGAGAAAGGAGCACGACCGTTAACCTACTAAGTCCTTCGGACTTCACTGCTCCGAGAATTTTTAGGTGTGAGGTGTGGGGGAGGAAAAAGTTTTGAAGCCTGGAGTGCATCTTGGTAGTCGGTTATAATTACACGTTTCCGTATATCGAGCGTGGTTTGGGAATTTTCCGCTCCAGATAATTTGAAGTGTTGTTATAAGAGAATGCAAAAACCCTGAAGCTATGAAGCCTCGAGTAGATCCCGACCGTTGACGTCATGTGTACGTATCGACAAATTGCAAGAATTTTAAGTTTGACACTCTAAAATATCTGGGGTGTAATTTTTTCTCGATAAAAAATCCTCAAAGGCTAGAGTCCATATCGACCGTCCATTGGCGAGGACGCATGGACCATTGATCAAAACCCTTCGCATGTTTGAAGTTTGGTACTCCAAAAGGTTGTTGGTGAAAGATGTGAAAATATCCGAAGCCCAGAGCCTATAGTAAATGTAGGTCATCGATCGGAGGTGGATGTCACCTGTCTGATCCATAGCTTTGAAGTTCTCATATTCGGAGGCATTGCACATTTAAACGGGGAAGAATCGCAAAGCCCGACATTCTGAAATTTCTATGAACCATAGATCATGGCATGTAGCATGAGCCGTTGATCCCCACCTCTGTTCATATATTCACAAATTCAACATTCGGGAGGATTGTTGTGTGTTGTAGTTAGAACTCATGAATCCCATAGCTCTGAAGTGTCCGAGTTCCTACTGGTTAAATTGATTAGTCCACGGGTTTGGCCCGAGGTGATGTAGAGTTCTCCACTGACGTGATAAGATCCTCGCGCATGCAAATTTGCGGGAAAATAAAAAAGGCCTATGGTTGAGTATTTCAAGGGTTCAACAAGATCCCGAGAGATAATTCATCTCCCTTAAGTGAACAACCCTAGACTAGGAGGTCATGCAAACCCCAGGAGTTGTGGGGGTTTGCATCAAGTGGTATCAGAGTGGGAAATAAGCTCTGTGAGAAAAGGAAACACTTAGATTCATTCCACAAAGAAGATGCAAGGAGAGACTTGTAGTCAATGCAACCATGGAAGAGGAAACGAGACATCTTCATGCAAGGTTGGATGCAATGGAGACAACACAAAGAAGAGCACACGAAGCTGGTGACGTCTGTGAAGCTGGAAGTGAAGATGTAGAAGCAAAACAAGTTGTAGGAGAACAAGAAGAAGAGGAGAGATTGCTGAGAGTTGTTGTCAAGCTGGGAACCAAAGAAAAAATAGAAGTCCCAATGTATGAAGGTAATTTAAATGTAGAATAATTGCTTGACTACATAAGTGCTTTAGACAAGTACTTTGACTATGAAAAAATTGATGATGAGAAGAAGGTAAATCATGCAATGATGAGATTGAAGGGTGATAGCGGGGAAAATCCCCCTATTAATATACTAGGGTCAAATTATAAGCAGATCTATGATCTCCCTTAAAATACAATATAATTCCTAAACTACCCCAAACACTATAAATAGATGAACAAAAAGAGATAGGAAAGTAGGTCAAAAGTATTACCTTTACTCCAACGTTCGATGTAGACCACCTCAAACTTTGTGTCTCTTAGGATGCAAGTCTCCTTCCAAAGCTGACTTGCAATAACACTTAGGCAAGCAATGCTACAAATATTTTATCTCTACTCATCAAGATTAGGGTTATATATAAACCATTATGCATAAATCAAATGAAAAACATAAACATATCATTTGGGGTGGGAAAAAGATTCTTTTATTCAGATGAAAAGATCGAAAATTACAACCTTTGTAGGCGGACGCTCCTGCAAACCTAGCCTGGGATCCTCTTAATACTACTCCAAGTGCACTATCCCAATGATTTCTCTCACAATCAACTGATCACTTCAAGGGAAGGGAAGGGATTGTATAGGAGAAAATTATAGAGAGGGAATGTTGAGGCAAAAACTCAGAAGGGGTTGCAAATACTTGGGCAAGGAGGGAAAAGGGATTTGGGTAGAGTTTCATTGTTATAATGATTGATGTGGGAATGGGACCCCAATACCTCCTTTTATATGACAAAAGGACAGTTATTTGGTTTGGGTACGGGCTATTGCAGGTGAATTGGTTGGGAAACCATTGATTGCCCGTAAAATCCGCCAAATTCCTTGCAAATTTTTATTTTTTGCAAATTTTGGAGGTAAACACATGTTGTTTAGTAAGCATCTAGCGTATGTATGCAAGTTTTCTAGCATGAAAAAAGTGTATGTACGTGGGAAGTAGTGCAACAGAGCATGTACATGCTCCAAAAAATGGTTTTTTAAATAGAATTCCTCAGCAGTGTTTTGGAAAATTATGCAAGTAGAAAGACCAATGCCATGTATGCATAGGTAGATAATTTTAGGTCTATAACAGATTCCCCCTAATGTGTGAGGTTAGAAGAGAAACTGATGGCCAAAATACATTACAATATCTTTACCAATGGGAATGCACAAAGTCGAGTGAGCTCGGGACCAGAGTTCGATAGGTCGCCATCTGCAAAACAATAATAATCTCTCTAAGGTAGGCATACCCATGCTAGGGATGAACTAATCATGGCTTCCAATCAAGTACACTGCATATCCATGTCATATAAAATTCTATATAAAGTGTAGCCGCAAGAAATACATAGTGGGTATACATCTCAAAATCATTCAATGATATTCAAATACAATACAATATGCATCGTCAAGAAGCATCATCCTATGGTCGGAGATGAGGGATTCATATCTCAAGAAACGGCTTCAAGATCTTCAACAACTCAGGTAGGAGTGCAATAATATTGTAATACTCACTACTCTGAGGTCTTTGACAAGTTGTTGGGAAAAGACTGGAGGATCTCGATGATCAGGTGAAAAAATTCATAGATTTTGAATCTAGACTTGACTAGACTCATAGGATGGTCGACTCATGAAATTCAAGAGACAAACTGTAGAATGACCGACTCAGGTTGGATAATACTTCCCTTGGACAAAAGCATGAAAGATGATCAAAGTCAGGCAACGTAACATTGACATAAGTTTGTGATTTAGGAGGCACTGCAAACTCTCCATATATTTGGAAGAGTAACCAAACGGAGGAGGACACAGCTCTATGTAGCGATAACAACTTCCTAAGGTCATACTAGATCCCAATACTTGGTGAAAAAATGAAAGGATGTTCTTTGTCTAAGGGAGACTATCTTTCTTCTGAAAAAAGAATGTATATTTCTTGCCCCCTCTTTTTAGAATATTTGATTTTTTTGTCTTTTTCAATTTTTTAACGAGCTTGAAAAAGAATAAAATAATGCTACGTTACAAAGGAGGAACGAATGTCACGGACAAGCAAATTGGTTCCAAGCGCATGGAACATACTGATGCTCAAGGCAAGGAGAGATGTGAAAAATAAGGACACTCAAGGAAAATTCCTCCATGGGTCAAGGTATCAGATCGCAAAGGAAAAAAGTGTTGCAAGGCTTGCATATAAGGAATGGCTTAAAGGCTCAGTTGAGAGCAACATGGAGCTGGCATTAGGCCAAAGACAAAAAGATGAGACCCGCAATGCGATGAAGCATGACACAATGATGTTATATAGTTGGATTAGGTTGATAGACAGTTGGTATGGATTGTTGGTTTTCATTGATGTCAACCATTGGAGAGTGATATTGTAGATTGATGTCAACCCTTGGAGAAAGTCTAGTAGTGAATTCTGGTAGCACAAAGGTTTGGGTAATGGACCCAAGTTTGTTTGATGTATAATGGTATGAGTTTTAATATACTTGAATGTAATACTATTCTATATTTGTATTAGATGTCATGCCATTTCCGGTGGTATGTGGAACATCACATAACTCCTCACGGTTAGAGAGTTATGGCCATGTGAAGTTGGAGAACCCAGGTTTAGGTAATGGACCCAAGTTTGTTTGATGGATAATGGTATGCATTTTGATATATTTTCAGGTAATACTATTCTACATGGATAGTACATTTCATTCCATTTCCAATGGTATGTGGAACGTCACATAACTCCTCACGATTAAAGAGTTATGGCCATGTGAAGTTGGAGAACCCTCATAAGTCATCTAGAATCCCCAAATGGTCAAAGTAGTCAAAGTGGTTTAAGATATTTTTAGAAGGTAAATAATAAAGTGAATTGATGAGTGTACTATAATTCAAAATGAATACAAAATAAATTATTTAAATAATAAAGTTAATGGAGAAATTACTAAGTTGACNAACCCCTTGAGGTAAAATGAAGTGATGAGTGTACTATAAGTCAAATTGGATACAAAATAAATTATTTAAATAATAAATTTAATGGATAAATTACTAATTGGACAAGTGGTTAGAAGTTGGTTAACCCTAAAATAAGGAAAGTGGGTTAAGATGGTTAAAAGGTAACCCCTTGAGGAAGCTACATTAAAGTATAAATAAGAGGCAAGGCTCTCTCGTTTTAATCACACTTGAGAATATTGAATATATACAGGTGACTGAGGTAACCAAAAGATATCTAAGATGAATTTAAGAGAGAAGGTGAAGTAAAGAAGGCCGAAATTCAAGGGAGGATAAATTCTTTTGATGATGTTTTCTAAGGTATGTTTTTTTACGAGTCATCTCACCATTTTCACAATAAAATTTTTTCTAGAATGATTCATACCATAAAATTGATAGGCCATTGAGAAAACATATCCAAGTATCCGTGGTACGAATTTTAGCTTGTGGTTCATTGTATTTTTGGAGTTACACTCCATGGAAAATAGGGTTTGTGGCTAGTCCTGAAACTAGTCTAAAACAAGTTTTTCGAGTAAAAACGTCATAAATTATTCTTAACAGATCGAAAATAAGTAAGAAAAAATGTTTTTTTTAGAGTACAATATTTAGTATTCTATGTAAAATTTTCATTTCCATACAACAAACATTCTGTGCGGGGAACACTCTACAAGTTTGCTCTCTAGAATAAGCCAGAATTCAACAAGGTATGACATTTTTGATATAACTCCTTTTCTGAGAGGTTCCAAGTAGTCACACCTGGAGTAATTGCATAAAACACACTGAAGAACATTGTGTACTATTTTCATATCTTTATTCATTACAGGTACATAGTTATGATTATTTCAAGTTAGGGTTGTTGACTAATCCAAAACTAGTCATGTGAGACTAAAGTAAAGTTTGATGAAAATTATAGTCTCTTGTTGTTAAAGTTAAGGAAGATTTGCAGGTATGTGATCATATACACCAGGGTTATTACAGAGTTACAAATCATATTTGGATGATGAAATTGATGAGGGATTTTGGTTGAGGCACATGTTGGGTACATGGTTGAGACAAGTAGTTAATGAGTTGGCACATACACGAGGTGTATAGTTGATGATGTTGGTACATGTTGATGAGTAATAGTTGATGAGTAATTGATACATGATTGGTACATACTTGGTACATGGTTGGAGGCACTTGTTATTCGTATTGTTGACACATGGTTTATGGATGATGTAGCATATTTGTCTTGGTATATTATTAGAAGCACATATTTATTTTGGTGATGATTATGAGTTGTTGTGTTATGCTTAGTTGATGAACATCTTTGAGAGTTGTCTTGGTGATTGATCTTGGTGAGTTGATATGATTTGGTTGATAATATTGATGAGACATGTTGTTGTGATAGTTTGTTTGGATAGGTTGTTATTACAGGTTGTTTTGTACAGGTTTGGTGCATGATTGATGCACTTGTTCATGGTACAGGTTGAGGTACAAGTTGGTGCATGGTTGATGGACTTGTTTATGGTATAGGTTGATTATAGGTTGTTTGGTATAGGTTGGTGCATGGTTGATGCACTTGTTTATGGTACAGGTTGTTTGGTATAGGTTGGTGCATGGTTGATGCACTTGTTTGTGGTACAGGTTGAGGTACAGGTTGATGTATGTTTGATGCATGTTTTAGGTTATTAGAATAGGTTGATTGGTGCAGGTTGATTGGTACAGGTTTACAATAGTATATTTCACAGTGAAAGTGTGACAGTGGTTCAATCATTCTACTTATATTTTAGGGCCGTTGGACGAGGCAAGGACAAGTGGTTGTAGATGGAGAGAATAGGGGGTTGTAGCCTCCTTCTAGTTGTAGCCAAAGAATTGGGGAGTTGGAGCTTCCCTCGGGTTGTAGCATGAGAAACTAGGGGTTGGAGCCTCCTTCCAGTTGCAGCTAGAAAACAAAGGAAATTGGTGCTTCTAATGAATTTAATTCTTCAAGAAATATAAGAAAAAGCATTCCATGATTTTCTCCCACTTTGGGTTTCCACGTAAAACACTGGTTTACTGTGTATGTGTATGATTGTTTATTTGTTCATTGCTTATTTACTCTGCATTTATTGGATGATAATTCTACATTGATATAACACTTGGATTATATGGTTAAAAAGGATTAAATTTCTTTATTACTGATTCAACCCCCCTCTCAGTAATCCAACAACTGGTTTTAGAGCCGGTTCCTTTAGGAAACATTTTAACCACTGGAAGGAGATCATGGATTATTTTGAGAATGGAGTACCAATGTTTAATGCTTAGAATGGTTTTAAGTATGAGGTGTGGAGCATAAGGACGAAAGTATTTTTACAGGCATAGGGACATTATATTTGGCTATCAGTTGTTACAGGATATGATAGTTCAAAAAGGGAAAAGACTGCAACCAAGAAGGAATTGAAGAAGAATAACAAAATAACAATGGATTTCATCTGGGAAGGATTACCTAATCTGGTGAGAGAAAAGGTTGGTAAATGTTCATCAACCAAAAAACTTTGGGATAAGTTACATGACATATATTCTTCATCCATCACAGAGTTAGAAAATGCCAAAGAAGATGTAGGTAGAGATCAAGAAGACATATGTTCACCATGTCAAACAAATTCAGAAGATGAAGATTACATAATCAATAGAGGTATGTTCTTTTGCTTTAATTGTGAAAAACACAGACATCTTGAAATAGAATGCCATGAAGGAAATGAGACAGAATTTTTTTTTGAAAAAGAAGACAATTATGAGGCATAATTGATTAGTGCTTTAGATGAACTAAGAGAAGAAAACAAGTCACACAAGAAAGGATTGATGAAACAAAAGGAAAGTTTTCACATTTTTTAAGAAGCCCAATAGGTCATCAAGAAATTAAGAACTCAGCTAGAAGAAGCCAGAAAGATCTAAGAAAATATTGAATATAAAAAGCAGTGTTTGGAAGCCAACATAGCAGAACAGAAGGAAGAAGCAGAAATGAGAGAGAAGATATTGACATAACATCTTAAGGAAAGAAATAACGATCTAAACCAACTTGAGTCAGAGTTTGGTCAAGAAGAGAAAGTACTTGAAGAAGAAATAATCGCATTAAAAATTCATCTTGAAGAAGCGAAGAGAACATAAAAAGTCACAAAGTCTCAGATATTAAAGAAAGAAGAAGAGGTTGAGAAGCTTGAAGAAGAAGTTGTCACATTGAGAAATAAAATCGTAAAGATTAAAAAGAAAGTTGAAGAGATAGAAACATCCACATCAGTTACAGAGAATGAAGAGAAGCACTCTAGGTTTCTAGAAAAGAAGAATGAAAAAATATAAAGAGTTATGCAGAAGTACTTAAAGGAATGAATCATGGTCAACCAGAATCTAAGAAAACTATTAAAGATACATATTCAAGAAGACCATCTGTGTTCAAGCCACAAAGAAGCTTCAATCATGATCATGATCAGTCAAGGAAAAAATTCAGAAGGACTACACCACAAAGAAGATCATTCACTCCCAAGTATGCAAATTTCTTTTATGGTCACTGTTTTTACTGTACTAATTTTGGACATAAGGTTGTAGATTTCAGGGATTATAAAAGAAAAGTTCATGGAAGAAGTGCATATGTGGTCGCACGTAACATTGAGTGTTACAAATTTCATAACTATGGACACATAGCCAATGATTTTAGAAGCATGATCGATACTTCCATGAAAGAGAACATTGATATCATATATATGAAAGTATGGATAAGAAAATAGGAAGAACAGGTGAACAAATACTAGGTACCACAGATCGCAAGATTGGCAATAAAATGAGATGAAGAAAATTCTACAGAGAAAAATAAAGATGTCAGATACAGAAAGGTTTGGAAAATAATTCAAAGAAAAGAAGGATATGTAAATAAGGAATAGGTTCAAGAGATTGTACTTTTAGGAATTTTAGTGAAAGATGAATCCACAAACATGTTGATGGGGTTTAAATCTCCTGATTCAACAGCAGGAGCCAAACCCACCACAGAGGCCCAATTAGACTCTGCAACGTTTGGAGTGGAATGGTTCTCCAGATCTTACAATCTGGCCAAATTATCGATGAACTTTTGTGTTTTCTGGTGAATTCTCTTCGTTCGGGGTAAGACAATTTTTTATGTATTTTCTCTTAGGTGGGGAAGGTATAAGAGATGCAAGCTAGTATAAACCAACTTGAGGAAGATAGGACAAGAGTTTTAACTATTGGGAAGGGGTCGAGCCTGGGATAACCTACTACTCGAACATTCAGACAATGATCCTATGCCAAAGGGCTTAGTAATAATAGTTTAACCGAAAGAGCATACAACTGCTATCTGAGAAAACTACTTAACAGAAAGAAGACACGTATATGATCAAGATCAGGGTAAGAAAAATAATTCATCTACCGAGACATTCATCACACAGCTAAGGTAAGCTACTTAGCATAGATAAAGAAACACAACTGTAATCAATGTCACGGTAAGCAAAATAATTCATCTACCAAGACATTCATCACATATAAGCACAATGATTTAATTTCATCATTTAAAGCAAGGAACATCAAAACATTGCACCAGATAACTTGACAACACAATTAATTGATCTTACTCATTTACTGCAACATTCATGGAATAGGAAAGAAAGTAATTCTTCTCCAACTCCAATCACATACATTTGATGAAAATAACTCGTCTCTGGTCCAGAAGGACTTCTTAATTCGTAGCAGTCTCAAAATAATTATCAACAACCAAAAGAAAAGAGTTCTTACAATAACCATTGACCCTTTGACCATCGGTCGATGTTCCTATTTATAATATACAGTCTTAATAGTAATTAACGGTAAAATACAATTTGAGCTAATCAAGAATCGCCACGTGGCGTCATCATCTAATAGTCTTTCAACAGTCCACTCAAGTTGTTTCTTGAAAAGGGTGGACTCTTTCATAATCAGACCATCTGATAAAGAGTTCTTCACAGGTTTTGGCCCATGGAAACCTATTTTGTTCCATTGGAGCCACATAGATTCCCCTGATGTCTGTAGTGTGCACCCGATATTTTGCGAGGCTGAAGTTCAACTTCTATAGTATGGTTCTAGCTTTGATTGGATATCCTACGAACTGTTGTACTTGCTCGAGATTTGCATCGGTGACCTTTGCACATTATTCGGCCCATGACGCATCTTGTTTAGTGCACATCTTGATCATTCTGCTTAGGTTGATTAATATCGGGATGCCAAAATCAGGAGTTCGACATACTTCGTTGCTTCGGTGATTCTTTCAATTCTTCGGCAGGATCACATGATAGACTCTAGTCAGTGATCAAGAAGGTTCCTCCTACAATTAAACAGAAGTAGTTTAGTGATTAAGAAACCCATGATATGCCATTAATAAACAAAATATAAACACGTACCTGTGCATCTTGATAGTCTCAGTCGTTTTTAATACTTACATGATCCCAAATGCTTCCTTCGAGTGACCTGTGAATCTGCCGCTCCTCTTTGGTATAAATGAACACCTCAGCATGTTGTAGTGTGGCTAATCAAGTATGATAGACATGAATGTATAATTATCACAGTAATTACTTGACCTTTGGGAAAAAGGGCATCGAGGGAAAATTATGTGCGTGTGTGCTCCCGAGAGGTCGGATATCGTACATAGAAGGTCATTAAATGCCTTCGAAACTCGTACCACCAAGCGTTCCAAGAGTCATTTATAAATAATGGAGGTTCGTAAGTTCAAAAGGATCAAAAGGATCACACTGCATGCTTTCCTACAACCCTAATCGGTGACACTTTCATGTTCTGGATTGCATCCATCGATTAGCTGCGGTGTTCCGAAAATTTTCAAACATCCTGTTGTGAGGCGTGGGCATTATGTTGGAAAGCCTAGTGTCACTCTTTGATTTCCATATAAATCCAGGAGCTTTGTGAGCAATCCTTCTTATATGCCAAGCTCATATTCCCTAGGGATCTGGTTTGGTAAGTTCATCTTGGCGACATCCAGTTGAGTAATCCTTTGCCATCTGCAGATGCCTTGAGTCTCTTACGCTTTGCGATTATGGGATCTCCTTCAAACATGGGACGAGGTCCATGAGGCAACTGGAGTGCGAGGTATCAGCCCCAGCGCATATGGGACTCCTTCATGTGGGCTTTGAGAGGTACAACTATCTACCCAGAAGTAGTGTCATCATCCAAACATGGGCTTGGGGTGGTCGCAGATACGTCCGAGAGAAAAACACTGGAGACTGCACCTTCTCCGGGACTGAAACCACGGAGAAGAGGAAGGCCTAAGAAGAAAATTTGGGAAGGAGAGGGGGACTGCCCCAAGGCCGAACTGAGTGCACGTCCAACCCTCGAGGAGTTCGTAATGCCTATCGATCATTCAGAGTTGGTCAGGATCGCTGGCAAAGGAGGCAGAAGAAGAAAGGGGAGGGCCGAAGAGTCGGGTGCTTCTGTCAAAAATTCCTCTTAGAAACTAAGGCAGGCTCAATTTACAATAGTCAATATTTACCAAGAGAATAAGGAACTGTGACGTCAGTTGGTGGAAAAAACCTAGAGGATACCATCGCCACAAGGTCGTGTGGGGAGCATTGTTTGGCTACAAAGACAACTTCGGGAAGGAAAAGACATGATCGTGGAGTTATGTGAGGCGCAACAGATGGTGGTGACAATGAAGCATAAGACACCACAATGCGCGAAAGACAACCTGAGAGAGGACCAAAGCATAGGAGATACATAGTTAGCAAGTTCTCGCCCTGTGTTCCTAGAAGTGTGGCTTAACACCTCTTTGTCTTTCTTCTTTGTCAAATTTTGTAATCTCACGGTGACCGGGCAGGTTAGTCGAGTTGTCGAGGTTGTCTATTTGTATGTAAACCAAGCCTGGAAGAGGTTTTTGATTGTATTTAAAGAAAAATTTTAAAAGTATCATGTTGTGAATCAAATGTGTATTCTTCTTTAAATATTTTGCGTAAAATATTAGATCTTTTGGAATCATTGTTATTACGTCAGGAGTTTGTTAATTTTTTTCTTTGTAAAACTTTGATATCAATTACTACTTCTGCGGGATTATCGATTTTGGTTGTTAAAAAAATTTAATCATGGAAAGATATTCGGCTAGTGGATAAAAGTCATGCTTGGAATTTCACTTGTACCGAGAGTTTTTTGAGAAAAGACTAGAGGTCACAGCTACCGATACCGAGAGTCTTTGGAGTGATTAATTATTTCCCTCTCGTTGATACCGAACTTGTTTCTGGAGTTCGTTGGTCGACAATGTTTCTTTTATCTATGTGCGGCACTTACAATCGCACTTTTCTGCCGAAGTCGATAGAATCGGCCTTCAGCGAAATATTTTAGGAGGCTATATTTGTAAAAGAGATACTCTTATTAGCCGACACTGAAGAATGTCGGTACTCGGCTGCTTTGACTTCCCATACAATTTTTGCTACCTTAATCTTTCACCGATGCCGAAATTCTCAAGTAAGCCGGGAGAAATCTAGGTCGCTGGTTCCTTGATCAGTCGTGGTGTTTCTCAAGATGGTTCTTAATATGCTCAAGAGAAACTCGGATCTAAAACATATGAGATAAGAAGGTTATCAGGCTCAAACCACGGTGAAAACAATTGAAGGTAGAAGACAAGGTGGTACCCAAAAGGAAGTTGTCACATAAATTTTACAGTGTGTTGAGCACTCAACAAATGACGATTCATTGG
>JASDQU011176830.1:1096-14936 GCA_032191745.1 Picea mariana
TGTTGTTCACTGTAACTCTATGAGATGCTACAGCTATAGTGGATTTGGCCACAAATCCCAGGAGTGCTGGAACACAAGAAGAAATTCCATGATGAGGACTTCACATAGAATAGCTAGAAGAAGGAATGAAGTAAGAAAGGGAGACATCTTTGAAAATATGGATACTCAGAGCTCAAGCTCTGAAGAGAAGGGTCATCTACAGAAGTGGGTGAAGAAGACATAGCAACCAGATCAAAATGAAGTATTGAAGGGAAGTTCAAAAGTGTCATTTACTAGGGCACACACAGGTAACAGTGGTGATAGTTGCGTGTACATGCATTCTGACCTTGAATAGGTCGCATACACACGCACTAAGTTGTGTAGCAGGTCGAGTGTATGTTGAAAATCCTTGGGAAAAAGGTAATGCACATTGCTTGGAGTTTGATGTGATGGTATAACTTTGTATTCCAGGGTCTAACATTGTTTATTGCAGGTCCTGACACTGTTTGCTACAGGTTTTCATGGTGAGATCACACAATGGTATAATAAAAATAAATATTGGGTGCATGGCACTAACCCAAGAGTATGGATTGATTTTGATCTACTGGGATTAATCATTTTATGTTGATGGTGGTGTGCATGGATGGTATATCTTATGATGTATTATTGGAAGCATATGTTGATATCATAGTGCATGCATTTTTCATATGGATCGGGCTACATGTTGAGACATATGGTTGGATGATTGGCACATGTTTTATGGAGGACTTCACATACATGTATGGGACTCATCATGTTGTGGTATTGGTGCATAGTAGTACACTCATATATGGTATTACTTGATTTTCACAACAATGGTATTTGTTTGATACATGATTGTGGCACTTGGTTCATGATGGAGACGTATCATGAGTGATATGATACATTGTTTGGCATGTTGGTAGATGCACATGGTTGGCATATTGATAGATGCACATGGTTGGCATATTGGTCGATGCACATGTTTGGCATAATTGGTAGATGCACATGTTGGCATATCGGTAGATGCACATGTTGGCATATGGTGGATACATTTCATGGATAATATATTTTGGCACATGGTTGATGTACATGGTTGTTGTGCATGGTGGGAACATTTTAATACATGATGCACTTGGTGTATATATTGTTCATGATTCTCTATTTCATTGTTGACATATATTTTGTTTCATGATGAATGGTTTAGCACAAGTTTGATGCATGAACAGGTCCAAGGATCGTCATATGGTAGCATATTGTTCATCTTGCAGAGAAGATAGGGGGAGACATACCCTTAGGGGGAGTCATTCTTCTTCCAATGATTCTAGGAGGAGAAGTTTATCAGATGCATACCTAGAAAAGAGTCCTTTATTTGAAGAAAGAGCACAGAGGCACAATTCTAGGGGGAGCGATGGTCACACGGGGAGTATGCTCGATGTATTTTCAACATTACATCAGATTGATATCCCCTGTTCAAAAGGGGAGAGATTGTACAACGGCAACAAGACAGGGGGAGAAAACCCAAGAGGAGAATGGCCCTTTTCCATTGATTTCAAAGGGGGAGAGATAATCACATTGATGTGATTGATGTCTATTGATGGGAGAGATTGATGTGGAGAGATAGTTACATTGACTATTTATGAAGAGCATGCCTTGTCTACATGTTGACATCAATAATTGGTAATTGGACTTGACATCAATGTTGGTATTTCCATCAATGCCAAAGGGGGAGATTGTTGGATCATGTTGTCATTGATGCCAATGGTTTGATTATTTGGGAGATTGTTGGATCATATGTCATTGATGTAAATGGTTTGGTTTGATTGATATCAAGTAATTTATTGATTGATGATTGATGAACAATGAATATGCATTGATGAGAATGATAGATGTCCAAGTGGAAACCAATTGATAAATATGGATCATTTATATGATGCATTGATGAAGATGGATCAATGAGTTATCATTGTTACATGATGCATAGTCTATATATATGATGCAGTGGTGAATTGATGAAAAAATGAATCATTATTGTCTTATCATGGTTTATAAGGTGCACAAATGGATGAACTCCAAAGTGGCCCCCTTATGGTGAAATCCCTCATGGGAAGACACTTTACGGATTGAGTTATCCTAGGAGAACAATTGGAGGACCCATGCTTGTATGTGGAATAATGATATAAAGATCAATGAAGTTGTTGGTGAAACTATCCTAGATGGATAGTGCTTGTCATGACATTTACGGTGGTATGTGGAATGTCACATAACTCCTCATGGATTGAGAGTTATGGCCTTATGAAGTTGGAGGACCCCCATATGAAGGCTTGAATCCCCCAAGGTCAAAGAAGTAAAAGTTCTCGAAAAGAAGAAATAATGATTTCTTCTTTTCGAGNTTGAGAGTTATGGCCTTATGAAGTTGGAGGACCCCCATATGAAGGCTTGAATCCCCCAAGGTCAAAGAAGTAAAAGTTCTCGAAAAGAAGAAATCATTATTTAAATGATAAAGTAAGGTGACAAAATCAAGAAAGATTATTTAAATGATAAAATGAAGTGACAAAATCAAGAAGGGATATTGAAATGATAAAGTATTGGAGAACTTTCTATTCATGGAAAGTGGTTAACCCTAAAATAAGGAAAATAGGTTAAGTAACCTAGAAATGGGTTAAGTAACCTAAAATGGGTTAAGTGACCTCGAAGATGAAAGTATAAGTAAGAAGCTAGGATCTCTTGTAAAATGTACATTTGGTGAGAATCCTTTTTGTGGATGAATGGAGAGCTTCTTGTGAATATCTTATGGAGTATTGATGGAGAGCTTCTTGTGAGAGCATCCTATTGGTGTGGATATCTTGAGCATGATTGAAGATCTATTCTGAGGAAGAGGGAGAGGAGGATCTCATGAACGCATCAAAGTTTCAACAATG
Source organism: Picea mariana (assembly GCA_032191745.1). Taxonomy (NCBI): domain Eukaryota; kingdom Viridiplantae; phylum Streptophyta; class Pinopsida; order Pinales; family Pinaceae; genus Picea; species Picea mariana. Next base: position 4,015 of record JASDQU011176830.1, read on the forward strand.
TCGGAGATCTTGACGACAAAAGACTCGAATTCACAGAAAACTCTATTTTCTGATGTCCAAGCGGGTTGTCTGTGTATAGGGTGCATGCACATGAGGGTTGGCTATGTATAGGGTGAGTTTACATGCGGGATAATTGTGTACAGGGAGTGTGGAGTGGATAAAATCATGGAGATTTGTGTTTCAGCTGGTGCCAAGCTCTTGGATGATGAGGCAGGTTCCAGATCTATTTTTTATGGCCTCAGATCTATCACTGAGACATTGGTATGGATACATTATTGTCTTGATGGATACTATTGTTTGATGTGTTGTGAATTCTTAGGGAATTCTTGGTATGGCTTCTATGATGTGGTTCATTTTGGTTGATTTGGTTGATGGAGTGAGCAACACTCTTTTGATTCAGTAATGACATGATTGCTATGGTATACTAGTTGTTTATACATGATTGAGATAGTATTCATATTGATTTGTTGTGGAGCATGAGAAATCTATTGGAGAGCTTGAATGTTTTGTGACTGGTTTTGGGTTAGTTTGGAYAGTGGAAGACAAAAGAGAMAGTGATTGCAGGTTGCAKAGGATCTGAGCATGTGAATAAAAGCAAAACCCTAGTTGCTTAGAAGCATAYGCATGTTGCATTATACACTGGCCACGTTCACACGCARGTTGTAGTGAGCCAGAGCCCATGCACACATGGGCTGCACTACTGACAGGTTGCATACCTGTTGACAGATTGATATTTGTTGAGGATTGTTGGCTCATCTCAGTTGGTGCTGAGAATGTAAGTTGAGTCTTKCATATAGAGTTGGTGCTCTTGTAGAGTTGTACTCTATTCAATTGTTGCTGATAAACCCCAAGAGTTGTAGTCCATAATAAAAAGAAAATTGTAGATACATCTTKTGTTCTATGTGTTCATTGTGGTGATGACTTGTTGATGATATATTGTTGATATGTGCTCACATCTAACTGGTTATAAATGACAGTAATGGGTAATGAATAAATGTTGAATGCTAATTGATGAGTTTTTGTGCAAGAGGGACGTTTTGGGAAAAAGATCCCCACACTCATTCACCCCCCCCCCCTCTAAGTGTGGTAGGTGTGTCCAATGCCCCTTGAAAGCATGTGAAAATTCCCTTAGATTACTAGACCCCTATACCAAGACAAAAAGAGTACAAGAAAACACTAAAATCCCTTTAAACTCATCTAAAAAAATCAAATTGAGAAGGAGAGAAAGGATATCATGTACCTTTTTCGATGTTTGTCCTCGCTACCAATCCTGGAGCTTGATCCTCAAACCTCCTGGTGAAAACTGATATCTTCAATAGACATCAAAGAGAAAAAACTATCTCCTACTCTACTTGATTAGATAAGACAAGTCTATCTATGAAGATTAGAGAAATAATAGACAAGCAAATGTAACAAGACATAAACTTGAAGGAAATAGGCCAAGTATATATTAAATGAGAACCATTAAGAAGATACTTACAGACCATGAATGATTTTGTTGCAACCTCTCCAAGCTCTCCTCGTCCAACCCTTGTGTTATCACATATAGTTGTCAAAGGAAGTAGGTCGTCGAAGTTCGTGATCTGCATAGGAAGCATCCGAGCGCAATATGCAGAGCAGCTCATTTCGGGCTTAAAATACAAACAGACCGGTTGAATTTTGTCAGCGGTGGATATTCTAGGAGCATTCCAGATTAATGGCCCCCAGGTATTCAAGATTTAAAATTTACACAAATTATAGCGCCATGAGAAAGGCCGAATCCCGAAGTCCCAAAGCAGATCTCGGTCGTCGATTCGAAAAGGGAAGATCTGATCCATTGATCTGAAGAGGGAATATTTGAGCTGTTGAGAATAAGTCCTCACCCATTATCACAAGATCAATGCCCATAGTCCATTGTGGGGACACAACATGCTCATGCGATAATTTTCTTGAGCGGTCCCTCAATTGAAGCTGTGGTTTGGTAAAAGTAATACGTGGCAAAAGGTGGTGGATTGCGGGTTCAAAAGAGGTTTGAACCCAAACCACCTTTGAGCAGCCTCACAATCACATGTTTATATAGTGTCCTATCTGAGATCAGAGTGTGGCCACCCCCTGGGCATTAAGCCATGTTTCAATATCAAGAAAAGGCAGTTAATGAAGTGATGTGACAGTTGCAACCTATGTCTCACCACATAAATGGAAAGCCAGAAAGGACCGGTAGAGAAGAGCTTGCCTCTGAAAAGGGAAGGCATGCGTAGAGAAGACTGCATATGCAGTCTGATCGAGAAGACACATGTGGAATTGGACAAGAATATTGAGCCCGACTCTTCTAGTAGTGGCGAATATGTTTTGAGTATATAGGAGTCATTTTGATATTTTGTAATGGTCGATGGTTGAGCTAGGCTCCCGTATTGTAAACTTTTGATGAAGCTTCTGGTTTTCTGGTTATGTAACAGGATTTGAGACTTTTGTTTTAATCTAAGTCAGCTTCTTTTTCATCTTTTTTACCTCTAATTCTAGAGTGTCAATGATTGAAATATTCACATGGATTTTTATGGTTGTATTTTAATCTAGGTTTGATTGCAGTTTTGTTGTAACGTTATCTAGCCTTTTCTGAAAATTTGAATCCAAGAGGATCTTGTTTTCTGAGTTGTTCCTCCTTAGGCTACTGGAAGACTAGATGTCCATAGAAGATCTCTACATTCTTCTCTCTATTTATTCCTCCTACTCACCCTTACTACAACTTACTGATTGAAGTTAATCAAAACTTCACCTGCTTGTGCATGTTGGTCCAATTTTTTGAGTTGGAACGATATTATGTTGAGACTACACCCATTCAACCCCCTTTAAATTTATTCATTGTGACATATAAAATGATGATTATTGGGCGTATCCTCATTACAGTCTGAGGGTGATTCCTAGTGCTAACATAAATGGCACTACTACCAGGGACGGATTTGAGCAGATTGAAGAGCTCCCTAGGAAGAACGACACAGATCCAACTCTTGATGGTAGACAAGAGAGGGATATAGAAATTGAGTGTAATCATCTACCTGGCGACTCCACATTAGATACTCTGCTTGGGAGGATCCTATTGACAGAAATATGAAGGGAATTACTAGGTATCATCTTATGAGGTTTCTTCGTGAACTTATGTTGTTCTTTATCAACTCATTTTTGTTTCTCCCTTCACATATAAAAAGGATAATATTTTTCTTTTTTTATTTGGTTGATCACCAACCTTCCTTTATATATCCATCCTTGGAAGAAGAAGACCTGCTTTCTTCTTGTGTTGTAGATGTTGATATTATATCCTCAGCTCAGCCTACTTATAAAGATGAGATTCATATTGAAACCCCTCCTGAACTCGATCACCCTTGCATCAATGGGGAGGTTTAAACTGATCCATAGCCTCCTCAAATATCATCACATCCTGTTCTTACTATTGAGCCTTGCCATCAGTGTGTTAAGCCCCATATTCATCCCACTATTTTTCAAACTAGAATCAGAGACAAGTTGTTTAAAACTTTAAAGCTTCCATATCATTCTCATCCTTATCCTCTTTATTTCTTTAAGTACTTTCCTCATTTTTCTGGAGAGGATCATGTTACAATGGAGAGGCATGTGGAGGCTTTCAATAATTTTACTGATCAGTTTGACATAGTTCATGAGGATGTTACCATGAGGTTGTTTTCCAAATCCTTGTTAGGAGATGTTGTTGTATGGTTTAAGAGTTTGGGAGATGACTCCATTGGTTCTTGGGTTGAGCTATACAATGATTTTTTAAAGAGGTGGGGGTGAGAAAAATTCCCTTGATCAGTACTGGGATGATTCTAAAGCCTTGAGGAGAGGGGAAGAGGAATCCTTGGCTGTCTTCAACAGGAGGTTTTACAGTGTTTATCATAGTATGTATGTAGAGATCAGACCCACAGAGACTATTTCCATGGTGTACTATGTCATGTCTCAGCATTCAGAGCTTGTCCTTATCCTGAGAGAAAGGAAATCTACATCTTTATCACAGTTATTCATGGATGCTGAGGAAGTAGAAGAGAAAATTCGTTCTTGTGGTAGGATTCAAATTCAGTATCATCTCAACTCTAAACATAAGGCAGTTTTTACCTGCTATCCCTATGAAGAAAAGACTATGGATAATTTTGTCTTCGATGCAAGTATCCATGAGAAGCCCTGATGAAAATCATGTGTATGAAAAGATAGAAGTGGCAACTACTATTGTTTCTGAAATGGATATTTTTAACAGTTATATTCTTGATGAAATTATTGTTTTAAAGGTTGATCATAGACATGAAAGGAAGCCCATTTTTTATGGATATTATAGTGATGATGAGAAACAAAATTATCTTATATTTGATCACTATGAATATAGTAAGGATGATGCAGAAGTTGGCCTTCTCACAGAAGACACAACCTAAGAGTTTGACCAGGAGTAGCAGAGCCTTGCATCACAATTTCCTGACCTGGGGAGCAGACAGCCTGTATATGACAGCTACGAATCAGATTCTGAGCTAGATATGTAGGATTTACAAGAACATACTGCAAAGTCCCATCCTCTATTTGTTGAAGAAAAATCTTATGAGGAAATCAACCATCCTAGGCCTGCAGAAGACGTTGAGTAGCAGATCAAAGAGAAAATATTTCCCACAAGTCATGTTTATGGTGATTATGAATCTGACGCTTGGGAGAGCCATGAAGAAGAAAAGGAGCAGCAGCAGGAGAACTTTATCACCTGTCCAGAGCCTGTAAGTGAGTATCCATCATTTGAGGCCAGTCAGCCTACATCATCTTCTCATCCACTTATGCCTACCAGAGATATTCAGCCATGTGTGAGAAGCTGTGTGACAGAGAAGGTTTCCTATTATAAATTTTTTGGAGTTTGTTTCTTGGCCTATGAGCCTGTTAAGGAATACATGGAGTTGTATTTCCTTCATGTTTTGAAGCCGCTCAAATTTATCCTAACCTCAACATTAGGAGGAAATATGAAGGATGTAACCACTCTAATGTGATAGATGCATCATATGTTACTAATCATGGACAGAGTGAAGGATATTCCAGTTAGGAAGTTACTTGAATGGATATGGTGGAAGTTTTCTTTCACCTAGCACTATGTAAAAAATCAATTAGTATAGGAATGTACATAAATAAGATCCTTCCGAGAACATGTATTTTTCTTTCGTTTTTTAGGATAGTGTGCTTGTCAGCCTTTAATCCTCAGCAGGATGTTTTTTGAGCATGAATCCATAGCCTGATGCAGAAGGCGACTGGAACTACTTGTTCTTTCCAGCTCGCAGGGAACATCCCATCCCCTATGGAGCCAAATGTTATCACATATAGTTGTTAAGGGTAGCAGGTCATCCAAGTTCGTGGTTTGCATAGGAAGCATCCAAGCAGAGTATGCAACACAGCTCATTTCGGGCTTAAAATACAAACATACAGGTTGAATTTTGTCAGCGATGGATATTCCAGGAGCATTCCAGATTAACACCCCATGGGTATTCAGGATTTCAAAATTGTACGAAGTATAGTGCCATGAGAAAGGCTGAAGCCTGAAATCCTAAAGAAGATCTTAGCCATCGATTCTAAAAGGGAAGATCTTATCCATTGAACTAAAGAGGGAAGATTTGAGCCATTGAGTGTAAGTCCTCACCCATGATCACAAGATCGATGACCATAGTCCATTGTAGGGATGCGACATGCTCGAGTGATAATTTTCTTGAGTGGTCCCGCAATTGAAGTCCTGGTTTGACAAAAGTAATATGTGGAAAAAGGTGGTGGATTGCGGGATCAAAAGTGGTGTGAACCCAAAACACCTTTGAGAGGCCCTGCAATTGCATGTTTATATAACATCCTATCCAAAACCAATGTCTAGCCACCCTTTTGGCATTAATCCACATTTGAATCCTGAGAAATGGAAGTTAATGAAGTGAGGAAACAGTTGAAAACTACGTCTCACCACATAAATGGAAAGCTAGAAAGGACCGGTAGAGAAGAGCTTTCCTTTAACAGGGGAAGGCATGCACAGAGGAGACTACATGCGCAGTCTAACCGAGAAGACATGTATGGAATTAGATAAGAAGCTCGAGCTCATCTCTGCTAGTAGTGGAAAATATGTTTTGAGTATATAGGAGTCATTTTGATATTTTATAATGGTCGATGGTTGAGATAGGCTCCCGTATTATAAAATTTTGATGAAGCTTCTGGTTTTCTGGATATGTAACATGATTTGAGACTTCTAGTTTAATCTAATTCAGCTTCTTTTCCATATTGTTTACCTCTAATGCTGGAGTGTCCATGATTGAAAGATTCACAGGGATTGTTATGGCCGTATTGTAATGTAGGTTTGATTTCATTTATGTTGTAACATTCTCTAGCCTTTTCTGAAACTTTGAATCCAAGAGGATCTTGTTTTCTGAGTTGTTCCTCCTTAGGCTATTGGAAGACCGGATGTCCATAGCATACCTCTACATTATTCTCTCTAGTTCTTCTTCCTACTCACCCTTACTACAACTTATTGACTGAAGTTAATCAAGACCTCACCTTCTTGTCCATGTTGGTCTAGTTTTCTGAGTTAGAATGATATTATCTTGAGTCTTCATCCATTCGACCCCCTTTAAATTTATTCATTGTGACATATAAACTGATGGGTATTGGGCTTATCCTCATTACAGTTTGAAGTTGATTCCTAGTGCTAACACCATGCACGATTGAATCAAGATCAAAATAATGATTCTTTTATTGATTTCTTCCCCCAGGATCAAAGGTTTGATACCTCAAATATTCCCCCCTTCACCATGGAAATCCATCATTATATAGGATTTGGAGGATTAACCACCATTGAGAATATCACTCATTATATCCACTAAATTGGGATCTCCAATATTTTTAGGGAGAAAATATCTCTCAAGGATTTTAGGGAGAAAATATCTCTGAAGGACTTTAAGGAAGAAATATCTCTCAAGGTCCACCAAATTAGGATTTTGGTTTGAGAAAATATCTCAACCATCCATGATATTCTCAACTTCTCCTTGAGATTAGGAAACTAAATGTCAGGTGGATTATCACACCTTATTAATTTCCTTTTTATGAATAATAATGAATAATTCATGTGCACATAGTATTTTTTCCTTCATATGATATATTTCTCCTCCACACTGACTAGTGATTGTGACAAATGTTATTTCATGGTGTCAAGGTGTTGTGAAACTTAGTAAATTGAATGCGACACTTAGTAAGCTACATATGACACTTTGATAAAGTGCATGCAACACTTAGTAAGGTGCATTTGACACTTTACTACACTTGCAACACTTAGGCATAAATAGGTGCGACAATTAAGTGTGCTATTTTGGTGTGTAACACTCAAAGTGGTTGATCAACTGCCCCAAAGATCAAGGATAATTCAAGGCCTTCCACCCAAGGAATAGGTTAGAAATAATTATCCGCCACCTCACCAAAGATGTCATATTGATCTGTCAGACAATTTCCTATCGATCAGTCATACTGATATCATAAACATTGATCCTCCATGAGTTAATGCTTCATAACTAGAGGAGGTAATCCTTGAGGATCTTGGAGCTAAGGAGTTTTCTCCACACATTAATCCTCCATTATCTGGTACTTTTCCATCACTATTCGTACAAGTCCCACCTCCCATATTGGACCTCATTGATAGTCTCCCTCCCTAGTGGGCCACTATGGATGACACTCCGTCGGTGTCAAGGTTGGGAGCCCCTGCAAGTCCCACCTCGACGATAGTCACCAGGGGAGTCTTTCCTCCTGGTATGTTGATTCAAACGATGAGTGTGATTCAATCCACCGACACCATGTTGAATAGAAAAATTTCCTCATTGGTTGTTGGTCCGACTAAAATTTTGTGTGCAGCTACATCATTTTCATCAACAACGAACGCTTTTTCATATAGAATGTGATTGATATATGCACTTAGCGCACTGGCTATTTCTTATCCAACGTCCTAGTCTTCTAATTTTTTAATATCCCCAACCACCTGCTGGGCTATGCCACATGGAAAATTAGACCTTTCTCACCAAATTAAAACATACAAATACTCTGCAAATACACAGATTCATACAAAATAATAATAGAAATACACATGCAGCATACAAATGAAAAACCCATACAAACAAATGCATAAATAATGATTCAACACATAATTTAACAAATAAATGACACTTATATTTTATAAAAATATCACAAACTGCATCCATACCTTCCATGTTCCTCCCAGCCATAGACCACATTTCTTTTAATCTCAATAGTTGGTCACCCCTGAGCTGGGGCTAAGCTCTACCAGGGAAAAGGGAATAGTAAGTGTTATAACCCTAAATTGCACCAGACATGCTTACTTGGCATCAAGCCATCTCATTTGAATTCTTTTCCAAGACACTATTGAACATCTTCTTAGAAAAAAACTATTTTCGAAGGCATACGTGCCCTGATGCACTACTGCACGCATGTGTACGCTCGCTGACCCACTACAGCCCGTGTATACCTAGAAAGCACAAAAAATGGAAAGTTGCAGATGGAGCACACAGTCTTGGGTAAGTTAACTAAACTGAATAACCATCCATATTTGGTCACTCGACCAAATACCTAGCCCTTTATAGCCTATAAAATAAGGGGTAGGGGTCCCATTTGGAAGGAGGAAAATCATAGCAAAGAAAATATACCTAATTTAGTATTCGACTTGCCCCAATCTTTTGCAACTATTGTGTGAAGAGGAGCATATACAGAAGTGGTTGGAGCACAGTTGAAGAGGATCCCAGGACCAGATTCAAGGAGTAGTGGCCGATCTCACCATTGTAAGGTTACTTTTTGTGAGATTAATAAAATAAGTATTTTTCTCGTTCTGCCATATGAGATTGTCAATATTTAAATTTGATTATATTTTTATAGAATATCTAACCCATTAGTTTATAGTTTATATGCATGTGGAGTTATTTGTTTTTTTTTTATGAATGTAGGTCAACATTGGGAGGAGATTTGTGGTCAAGGAGCGACCAAGCRTTTAAGGGATCAACATCAAACACGTAAACTAAGGTACAATAACCAGATCTCTTTAACCTTTTATTTCCATATGAGCAATGGGAGTTATGCTTGGGATATTGGTAAAAAGTAGGAGACTTTAGGTCATTTTTKCATGCATGATAAAACCCTTAATTCTAGTCCATAGGAGGGATTTCCCACCCACAACAGAATTGGTGACCATACTGGGGAGTCTCTATGGTTTTCAGGGGATACTTTTTGGGTATTTTAGAATTGGTTTATTACATTTTTTCTAAGTTTTTTACAAGAGTTTGAGCTTGTAGGGATTTTGGTTTTCCATACCAGTACTCCCTGCATGATTGCTTGGCTATTTAATTTCATCCCGAGAATTTATAGAGGTATATGTATCCTACAGAAGCCCTGCCCGCGTATACACGCGCCCTACCTTTAGACAACCCACGTATATCTGCTAGGCCACTGAAGTGTCAGTTGCCTGCTTAAGTCCATAATTTTTTTTTTAGAGGCAATCATCCTCTTTCCCTATCAGGAGTGATCCTTCTCAGGGGTTTCCTAGATTTGGTCATAGTCTCTGTGTTGCAGTCTATAGCATAGGAATAGCCTCAGATTAGCTTTGTTTGATCAAAAGTTGCCTTGCATTCTCTTTTCCAAAGTTATTTTCTCTGTCTCTGAGGGACTTTGGTTTTCAGTACCAGTGCTCCTTGTCTGTGTTAGATTGTGTTTTTCACTTTTTTGAGCATTTACAGAGCTATACACACCCTACAGTAGTTATGCACAAGTGCATATGTTCTCTTCCTTTGGAAAACATGCGTATATACGCTTGTTGCTATGGTGACAGTCGCGTATCTGTGTTGGGGAGATATTTTGAGAGAGAGAAGAAGTCATCCTCTTACCTATTAGAAGCCAATCTTTTTAGGGGTATTTTTGATCTCTTCCCTGGTCTTTGTGATCATAGTTGGTAGCCTAGCTTTTGACCATAGCATACTTTTATTTTCATCAAATAGATTTCTTGAATTTTCTATAATAGAGTCTTAGACAAATCTGTGAGTCTTTTTGAGATCAACCTTTTTTGAGGTTTTGGTCGAGTGACTCCCTGCAATCCACAGTAGGGCCATAAGTGTTTTTTGGTTTTTGTTTTGTCTTCACTTTATCATTTTTCTTTCTTTAGAAGAAAGAAAAGGAATCCATTTTTCAATTCTAGTATTTTGAAGCATGTTGAAATTTTTTACTTCTTGGTTTGGTTAAAATGTTGGTTGTTTGCATTAATCAATAGGAAAAATATTATTTTCATAAGTTCTTAGCTTATTGACTTAGGAAAATATGTATCTCGTAGTCGAGTGAAAGCTTGTTTTGATTTTTTCAGCTAAAAAAAAAATCTTAGAAAGAAAAAGTTTGAAAAGTTTAAAATTTTATTTTTTTTAAAAAGAGAAAATCTAAATTTGTCAAGAAGAAGTTATTTTGTTTCCAGATTGTTGTTAATCTTCTCTTTCGTCTCTCAAAACATAACTAGTTTCACTTTCATAACCTTTGACTTAAGACAAGCCCAAAAAATTAACAATTAATTAAAATCAACTAGACTTTATGTTTTGTAGGGTACATCAACTAGTCTAGGCTAGAGCCTTGATTTAGGATTCAAGAGGAAACTCTTCAAGGCTGAAAAACAAACATAAGAGTCTGTGCTAGGGAGTGTCAAAAGTCCTGTATCGTAAAAGTTATTCGGGACCCCCCTCTAACATAGGGGATAAACACGAGGTCACGTAAGGAAAGGTAGCAGAGATAACCCCTCCAAAACTGGACCAAATGTAGTGGGGAACGCATATAGAGGGCTTGTCTTGGGATTCCGTTGATTGCATTTTCCATGGAGCTTCATGGGTCTCGAATCCATTGAAGGTCCTTAGTCGTCTTCC
>JASDQU011176831.1:10275-26617 GCA_032191745.1 Picea mariana
AATCGATTCACTCTGTAAGCATTTTATTAAGGGTGGATATCATAGTGTAACTCGGACGGGCCAAGGCTCGATGGTACTAATCATCCAGGAGACAGATGAACAAAATCCGAGTGGTATATCAAACAGCAAAGTGTCAGCTATCCAGAACACAGCGGAAAATGGAGGGTCCAAATTTCAATGCGTTTGGTAAATTTCGGTGAGGCCAAGTGTCCATCGATGAATGGAAACGGAAATTAGAGGTAAGTATAAGAAAAGGTTTCAAAGTGTTTTCCGTTAAGTCTACGGTCATATCGCGTGGTTAAAAGGAGTTTAGCATTATGTGTAAAAACATTTCCATTGGGTACCAATAAAACAAAAGGTGCTTAATTCGTCAAATTCGGAAATAGTCCTGAGCAAAGAGTCAAACTGCCAATTATAGCGACAAACAACTAAGTTTAACTCTGTCAATTTCAATTCACTAACACCAGTTGCATTATTAGTGATGACGTAGGGAAAAATCCATTCATCAACATGAGGGAGAGTTTCCCGATGGTAGGTCCCAATGAGACCTACTCTCATTTGGTATGGAAGTCTCCACCAATATGTGGGCCCAATTCCTACTAACTATATGAATTACTCTCTGAAGAGAGGAGAGTTCACCAGTGTTAAACTAAATCCTAAATGGAAATATATCCTAACATGTTGATGAAATCCTATTTTTATGTGCAACTGTAGTCTTATTATTAAAAATTTAAAATAATTGATTATAGGCATATAATTCAATTTGAAAAATAGATATAGTTCTTATTTTACATAACTAAATCATACTAGACTACACATTCACACACACACACACACACACACACACACACACACATATATATATATATATATATATATATATTACCATAGGTATGTTCTTGTTACTGGGCTTATAACTCATTCATAATCATCTTCTACAAATGACAATTCAAAGTAGTGACAAACTAAAAACATTTGCAAAAAATAATAAACAATAGTGAACCATTGTGTGAACAAATCATGATTTTTCTTGCCATTATTTTTCTCCAAAGAAATAGTTCATGTGAGCAATACAATAACAAGTAGATATTTTTTTGATCTACTTTCAACCTTGATAAATAGTTATACATGAATCAAATTTGGTTCTCCATCTCCCCCTCCCTTATCTCTTTACATAAGACTTCATTTTATTAATTAAGAAAGACTATTAGACTTCCATAATTGTGGATCTTTATGGTTATTAATGTTACAACTACCCCCTTTTCCCATCCCTTTTACATTTTCAATTTTTCCCTTATATAAGAATAGATAAAAATATCCACATAATATTCCTTCCTACTTTGACCTTCTCATTAAGGTGAGAAACTAAATATTTGGCAATGAAGGGCATCACCTATGAAAACTTGGTCTAAATGAAAACTAAAGATAGGAAAACATTTCCATTGATCCTAGACCACTTGCATCTTCTTGGTATTCCAGTTGGATATTGGTGGCCACCAATCTATTCCAACTCGCTCCTCTTGATAGTTTTTAGTTCAGCACGTTTCTCTCTAATGATGGAATTTCTTTGTAATTGTGGGTTTTTCACTTCCAGGGCTATCCTAAAGCCCTACACAACATCTAGGTGGATATTGCTATCCGCTTACCTATTCCAACTGGCTTATTTTGGAATTTTTCATGTCAGTGCATATTTATGTACTTCCAGGGTCATTTTGGGGCCCTAAACAATCTCTTTTTGGCTTGCCACAGTCAAACTATACACGAAGTTACATTTTGACAATATAATGTGTAGCTCTCAAAAATATATTTCCAATGGGCTATCACACACCTAAAACAAAGGTCATATGAAAAAGTTACGACCCCGAGAGGTTGAGGTACCAACTTACCCATTGGGGCCCACATAACCTTTCGCGTTTCATCTCCTAGGGTTAGGTTTTCGAATGTATAGGGTTTTAGAATTCATGAGTATTGTTAAAAACACATTTGGAGCCTCATTGTAATCATTCTTCTCAGAAGAATGTATGTAGCAACCACATCTCTTCTCATAGATAGCTACCACCATTTGAGAAAGTTTTTTTCATTTCTACACTTTCAACCTATTTTATCTATTCAATAAAAGTCATTTTTCATTGGATATGTTATGTTGTTCTCCATATCTTTGTGTTATTGTATTCAATTTGTTATTCATTTCATTCCACTCATAAATACGGATTAGTGGTATCAGAGTGGTCTTCTCTTCATTTATTTTTCTTTGTACATGTCCTCAACAAGATCTGGGTACAAGAAGTTGGGACTTGAATCAGTCAATCCTTTGCAATATTAGTCGCGTCGAGCCTGACAACAACTCATGAGGGACGAGAAGAAATACGATGCTGAAGGAAATCTTTTTAAACTATTTCTAGAGGAATCCCTTATGTGATAAAGGAACTAAATGATGGACAACTTTGCACAGATCCTTCGATGACAGCCCACAGGAGATGCATATTCATCAAGAAGCCACACAACCCTCTTCAAGGTACAAGTAAATTTTGATATTACATTATTTGAAGGACTAATAGATACAAATTCTATAGATAAATGGATGAATATGCTCGAAGGGTATTTTTTGGTCCATAATTTTTTCGATGGGGAAAATATTACTTTTGCACTCCTCAGGGTCATCCCCCATGTTAAGGATTGTTGGGATACTTACTCTAAGAAAAGGGCCACAAAGGAATCTACAATATTTGTAGACGCCCCCACATGGGATTCCTTCAGGGATTCCATTAAATAATAGTAATACCCTTTTGGAATCTATGAGGACTAGTACACAAGATGGACCACACTGCATCAGGAAAGGGACCAGACAGTACCATATTTCACCAATATTTTCTATACCCTATGCAGCAAATTGGGTATCAAAGAATTTGAATGACATCTAGTGCTCAAATATCATGGATGTATTCATAGATACATTCATACATAATTGGAGTTTCTAGACATCACATCATTAGGTGCGACTTATATATATGTTGTCAAGATTGAGCATAAATTCAAGCAAAAGAGGTGATATTTTGGATCTGCAAAATCCTCACAGTCGAATTCAGGAAAAGGTGACCCCAACCCACAAAATAAGGGATAGAGAAAAGAGGACCACTCTCAAGAAAACCACTCCAAGCCACAACCCAAGAAGGTTAATGAGATTTTGAAGAAGGACACGGGAAAGTGGTGTGAATACCATAAAATCCCTTGGCACAACACCAAAGAATGTTGCTCCAAGCAGTCACTAGTGATTGAGATGAAAGCTTCCGATTCAGAGGCAGATTCTGACTCTGAATAAAATACATAAGGAGGGAAGTGAACTATCGATGTCGAACCAAATTCCACTGTCACTACCACCAAAATCATGCCAAGTGAACCAAAAGAACCAAAGGAAGGGGAATTCCTCTTTCACCCACAGATGTGGGTAAAGGGGGCTCCGCTTCATTTAATTGTTGATTGCGATAGTGAGAAGAACTTGATATCAACAAAGGTCATCAAGTAGATGGACTCGCCATTGACACTGCAACCAAAACCCTACACCATCGACTGACTTCACCAAGGAAGAGATCTATTTAAAAAGGAAAAAATACTATTAAAAATGTATAGTATTTTATATCCGTACTATGTTTAAAATTCCATTGTGTACTCCCAAATTCATCAATTAAGGGAAACAATATATACAAAATATTCCTTATAATAACACAACTTCAACCAATGTAATGTAATATAATTTAGAAAATATAAGAAATTATTATTTATGTCATTTATATGTAACAAAAAAATCAATTATTGTTCTCATCCTTTATTTTAAAGAAAATTTTGTTTAAAAGATTTATAAAATCCTTTAAATTTATAATATGAAAAATTTTATAATCTTTTAAATTTTTAATAAACATAAATTTATTGACTACAAAAATAACCTATACAAAATAATAAAAATGAAATTCTACAAAATAACATTTATAGTAAAACTTAGAGAGCAATAAAAATGGAGTTGCTAGACTTAATAGTTGTTTTTTGCAATTTGTTTTTGGTAGGAGAGAGGAATTGGTTTAAATGATCCATGACAACAAGGCATTTAACACTTATAGTAAAACTTAGAGAGCAATAAAAATGGAGTTGCCAGACCTAATAGTTGTTTTTTGCAATTTCTTTTTTGATAGGAGAGAAGAATTGGTTTAAATGATCCATGGCAACAAGGTAGGGTTAATGCTTAGTAGTTCAATGGAAACAAGATTTAAGTTATTTTCTAAAGCTGGTAAAAAGTCCAATAGGAATGTTAGCATAATTGAATTCCTTGTAAGCTTTCAGTGCATATTTGTGATCCACAATGCACAGTTTATATCAGCAAGAGAACACAGAGCAAGCAAAGGGACGAAAAGACACCAAAAATTGCTTAAAGCCACCTCTAACCAACCCTAAAATTGATATGACAAGTTATGACTCAAAACCCTAAATGATAGCACAAATTTCCACTCCTAATTTAAAATTAAAATTACCCTAGACCGAGTGTAAAGAGGAACATAACAATGCAAATGACAACTTTTACAAATTGTCCTATAAATATGGACATCAATTATAAGTACATCAATCGGAAAGATGTTGCTCCAATAAATATGGTGAGGGTACAAACCCTTATCCCACACAATACTAATGATGACTATGCTGACATATTTCAAATTTACATTATACTAATGATGACTATGCTGACATATTTCAAATTTACATTTTATTGGTTGAGTTTAGGAATGTATGTTTGCGTGAGGTATATTTACTTTTATTTTAAAGGCAATGTTCACAACTGTATTCCACATGAAAATGTATTTTTTTAATATTTTAATAAGTACAAAATACGAATAAGTCGGACAGGTCCTTGGATTTGAGTTGACAATCTCCTCTAGAAATAAAATCCAAACAAAACACAGACCCCAGTCAATTATGTGTGTTTCACTGATAAAGGAAAGGCACGTAACAATTCTACAAATTCGAAGAATGGAAAATCTGAGGGTATCTAGGTGAGATATTTTCAATTCATTCATTGATCATCGGCAGACAAATTGTTCTTTCCTTTTGTTTTTTCTTGTTTTCGGAGGGAGGAGGCCTCTCAGTCGTCGTTTCCTTGTAGAAGGAATTGGAATCAACACAGGTTAATTTTCATTTCTTGAAATCAAATTCTGTAATTATTAATTCCATGTAGCATTCGTCTGAGTTTAGTCAGCTATTTTTGTAAGTGAGCGAGAAATTAAATACTTGATTTTCATGGAGACCCAATTGGGGAATTAACATCTTTCATATATATAATAGACAACTAACATAGCATAGATTAATATGAATGGATATGATATGGTGGTATTTATACTGTGAATGAATTTTAATTCATATGAATGGATAGGATATGGTGGTATTTATACTGTGAATGAATTCTAATTTTAATTAATATGAATTCTAGGATATGGTGGTAATTATACTGTGAATGAACGGATAGGATTTGAGCCTATAAATTCCTTGAGTGGATGCCAATTGGAAAACATTACTTCAGCCGAGTGGTGATGCCACTGTCTTTGGAAGAGGTAAGAAGTGGATGGCTCTTTCTGCTGGTGTTTTCTCAGTTTGTTTCTGCTGGTACGAAGTATTGACTGCAATTTCGATCAGCTTGTTTCTGTGCACAAAGACTCATCAGTTTTTTGGTTGGAGTGGGGTCAATCTCCTAGGAGGTCTGGGGATTCCTGGTAGTTGAGAGAGGGTAGCACCAAAACGCTGGGAATCAAACCTAGGAGCCCAACTGACAAGTTGTCAATAGTATAATCTATTGAATTTTAAAAAAGTGATTCTCGGCATGCTTGTTTGCTTGGAGTGTCATGATGGAAAATATCAATAGTAGGTCATTCATCACACCCTCAATTCAATTCATTTGATCTTGAAAGTTCCTTGATGAGATCTTGTACCGACTGTCCATTTTCTAACAATCACTCTTAGTTCTAAATGTTGGTGCTTGCATTGTCAAGCTAGAAACAGGTGTCTTTCAAGATTTATGATCTTTCTTGAACCTTAATCATCACTTAAACACATGTATACAACTACTTAAGCAGATGTATACATCTACCAGATGTATATAGCTATGGGATGTATAGAACTATGGGATTTACAGAATGTATGGGATTTTGTTGATAGAAAACGAGGAGAAAAAGGCCAATGGATGAACTGGGATATTCCATGCAAGTTTTGGCAGGATTTTTTTGGGAAGCCAGCAAGCTAAACAATAGATAATCATCTCTAATGTATTTATATTTGTGATAAAAAGTTAATATAAATCAAATTCAGAAATCTAAGTTCAATGGACTAATTGAAGTAACATTGAAAATGGATATAGTAAAATCAATCAAATCACAAGATAGAAAAAAAAAGATAAAGATCTTACAAAAATTTCATTATATAGTAAGTCAGAACCCCAAACACAGTGACTATCTGTTTGTTTCTGTGAAATAAAATTTAATGACCTCAAATGTGTCTCGGCTCTTCCATGGTCTCCCCTTTCGGTTATCTACAAACACAAATATAATATGCATCAGTTAACAGCACTTCTGAGCCCTTCTGAGCATAGGAGCGGGCAAACTCTTATGATAGCAATCAAGAAGATCGAATAACGTTTTAATAAATTTGAAGTCTTCCTTCCGTTAAATGAAAGCTGAAAATTCAAATCAGTCCGTTAGAGTCTAGTGTAACTGAAATGTCAGAGAGAGTGTCATTGAAATGTCAGAGGTATGATTATAATTTCCTTTGGATGCTATTATTGTTATGATCTAACGGTCACCGTAGGCAATGTTTTCTATAACACTTCCAACATTTGTAAAATGTGTAACTATTTTGTATTTTAAATTTATTTAATAATTTTAATAATATGTGTATCACAATTTTAAATTTATTGGAAGATTTTATGGCAAAATAATTTGAAAATATGAAATAAAATAAAAATATTTTAAGAAAAAAATATTTAATTTGTTTCATATTATTGTTTGTTGGTTTTTTTGGGAAGGTGTTAAAACTTAAATCACGATAGTTTTTTGCCGGTTATTATAATTTTATTTTATACTTTATTAGTCAAATTGCTGGGCAAGAAGGGTCCCTTGTCCTACAAACAAGGGAGTCTCATACACCAATTTGATGTGTTGGCTTGGCTTTGACCTTAAAAATAAATTATTATTATTATTATTATTATAACATTTGTAAAAAGTATAACTACTTAGTATTTTAAATTTATTTAATAATTTTAATAAATATTTGCATGGCAATTCTAAATTTATTTGAAGATTTTAAGACAAAATAATTTGAAAATATGTAATATAAATAAAATCAAAATAAAAGAAAAAAATATTTAATATATTTCATAATGTTGTTTGTTGGTTTTCTTGGGAAGGTGTTAAAACTTAAATCACAATAGTTTTTTACCCTGCAATACTAATATAAATGATATCTAAGGATAGTTTTTTTACCATCCTTCCGTTAGATCACGATAACTTTTTACCATCCAATGGTAATATAAACGATCGCTGAAAATTCAAATCCGTCCGTTAGAATCTGACTGTAACTGAAATGATATAATTTCATCTTTGGATGCTATTATTTTTATGATATAACGGTCACGAAATGATATAATTTCATCTTTGGATGCTATTATTTTTATGATATAACGTTCACTGTAAACGATGTTTTTTCAAAGACGTAAGACGTAGCCAATTCTAAAAAATAAGATTAATTAACCACTCACACTTAAATGGAGTTGAGTTGTTGGACTTTTTAAAAATGGAGTTGAGTAGTTGAACTTTTTAAAAACTAAACAATAGGGAAGATTAATTATTTCAAAAAAAATATACTATTGTTTTACGATATAATTTTTTATAATTTTTTAGATTTTATTACGTTTTCTAAAATATATTATATATTTTTATTTAATTTTCATTTAATGATTCTTTTGATTTATAAAATATGATCATTTGTAATTTATAAATTATTTTTTAATTAGGCTTAGTTTGGATGATTGAGAGGAATGATTGTTATCCTCTCCACCCATGTTCAATTCCTTAACTGATATGTTGAGCTCTTAAGGAGTATATTATTGTAATGATTTTAAGCCCTAATTAATTTCTTTTTACAAATTATTTACTAATTTAATATTCTAATTTGTTTTTAAATGACAATATATTGATATTTATTATTTATTTTGATTTATAAATAAAATGACCTATAATTTACAATTTTTTTAGGAATATTTTGTTTTTATTTGTAGGTCTTATGAGGTGGAGCAAGGACAAGTCTGATGGGGTGCATGTACCCATGTTCACTTGGATTCACCCATGTCAAGAGCAGAATATAGAGGCTAGACAAGATGGGAGCTCTCATTTTAAAGCTCCCAATTTGAGTTGGAGTCACTCATATGATGTAGTGTTCAATCCCACCTTATGTAGCATTATGGTTGATGTAGTGTTCAATCCCACTTTATGTAGCATTATGGTTGATATAGTGTTCAATCCCACCTTATGTAGTATTATGGTTGGAACATGGACACAACTTCAAATGGATAATTCAAGAAGCTAAAGAGGGGGGATGTTGAAGAAATAGAAAAAATTAGGCTAACTCTATGTCGAAGTCTTGTCCCTTTGTATTGATTCCAATTTTTTTATTTAATTTATTAGGATGGAATATCTTTCTATGTCATTTGGTTCAAGAGCATGCTTGAATAAAAAATCTCCATCTTGAATTGTTTGAATTCTTATGCACTAGTTATAAAAATCTCTTGTTATTTTTTTTTGCAAAATATAAAGCATAAATTCATGTTATAGTAGTAATTTAATGCATAAATTATGCAATCTCTTAAAAAACAATTATATATATATATATATATATATATATATATATATATATAGTACTAGTTTAGAGTAATTTTTGCAAAATAGTTTTTGTTATTTTTATAATTTTTTAAAATTAAAAAATATTTGCATAGGGTAAAACTTATGATGTCACATGTTGATATAGGATTTGATGACCTTAAAATAATACAAATAATTTTTGAGGGTGTAGATATTGGTGAAATTTACACAAAAGACATTTGTACTTTATATATGGGTGGGTGCATGAAATTGTTTCTCAAAATTGTTGTAATAGGAATACACATTGATTTCCAATTTCAAAAATGTGTACATGTTCCTCTTACAATTGTCTTGGCCTTTTTCCCAACCTCCATGCACTCCCCATGATCTCTTCCAAGTTTCCTTTGATACCAAATGGATATGAAGACAAACTAGTGGTTGTAAACCTTACTATCTAAGGAAATGCAACAATTAAGGAAGGTTAGTAACTATGTAAAAAACAATGAAAAGTAAAGTGGAATAAGACATAGGAAAATAAAACATGAATTAATAAAAATAAAAATAAAAGTTTATGAGAGAAGAGATGGAGGAATGGGAACTCGAAGCTCTATTTCTTGGCCTTTCCATTACCCCATCTCTCCCTATCTTTTCTTGTACTTTCATTCTCAAAGGATCTTTTGTACAAGAGGAGAGAATGCAAAGGGGAAGAGGCTATGTGAATTATTTAATGACAATAGAGCCATGAACCACATTGTACTAGAGATTAATAAAATAAGAGTACCAAACAACCATTGAATATTGGCTTTCTCATTTGGGTTTCGAGGGTAAAATAGGCCTCTTATGTATTGATTTATTTGTGTTATTTTTTTACTATGTCAACTTGTTTCTATGTTGATAGTATAACTTATTTTTATATCAATGGTTTCCAATGAATAATGAGAGTTTAAATGAGTGGGATATGGAATCAAACTTGTCTATTTATTACATTATTGGATTCCCTTGTCTAATACAAAGTATAACTACTTGGACTAAGGAATTAGGGGTATCATAAGAAGGTAACATATAGATTTTACAAGGTGCATAGCAATGATCACAAGGATGATATGAGGTAAGGAGGGTTTTCATGTATGTTATTTCTGGAGGAGAAAGTGTTGGATTACATAGATGATCCCCTGGAGGGCCAAGATATATGGTCCATCTTGACACTCTACACACCTAGAGACATCTTAGATCCATGAAGGACCTCCCACCTTCAGTCACACCCATTGGAAGACGAGACTATAGCCATTATTAGTGAAATGGAACATGCATTTTCTAATCACTACATATTGGATGGATGGAGATCTATCAAGAGTAGAGGTAACATGACTGGTTAATGTCAATCCCAAGGTTTTTCAATGATGGGATGATAATCCACCTAAGAAGTACGATGGTTCGTATTTCAAAGATACTTGGACTTTAGTCCAAAGGTTAGGAGAGTAAAGGAGGTTATTATGGTCTAATGATACTAGTGTCAATGCTTTTTCTCTAGTTGATACTTGCAAATATTTTTAAATCCCCTTCTATGGAATAGACAGAAGAAATAATTGGTTTACATAGTCAATATTCGTTGGAGAACTGCTGGAATAACATGTGAATGGCTCTCCTAACCTAGTATCAAATAGGTTAGGGTCACAAAACATGGAGGGTGGGAGGGAACAAAAAAGATCGTATATTTATAAAAACTATGTAGGATCCTATCAACCTACTTATGGGATAAAAGATAAGGCTTAACGAGATATTGGAGATAATAGGCCTAGTACTAGTAGGTATATTCCAAGGTAGAAGAATGAGAAATGAAACACTGAAGGTATGGACAAAATCTAACTTCAAGGCCATTTTAGATTACACCCATTGAACATTTACTTTGGTAAGAGGGTGGATGTTTTTAATTTTATGGATTGTAGAGGTTGAAAAAATACTTCACAAAAGGTGAAAGTGGGAAGCACAACCACTCTTTCTCAAAAAATGGAAATTTGATTTTGATGAAAGATAAAATCATTTGGTTATCCCCCTAGTTTGGGTAAGACTTCCAAGGCTCCCTCTACTTAGATGGTGAGGAGAAGTATTTGATGAAATAAATAATTCCCTCATCATCTTTTATGAATCTTGTTTATATTATCATGAGTCACGGTATCTAGGTTTGGCACATATACTTGTGGGTATGGATATAAGCAAGAGGCTAGCATAAAATATGGAAATAAGGAGAGTTTTTTTACCATTTTCACTTGAATATCGATTATGAAGGTATCCCCTTTAGGTGTAGATAATTCCATATTTATGGACACCTATAAGATAAATTACCATATACAAACTATAGAAAGATCTAATATCAAAATAAGAAACCTAGATATGGGGAGGATCTTCTAAAGAGAATGGATCAAAATTCTAAGTTAATGGATATTTTGAGCGATAATTTAGTGTTGACATAGGGAAAAATCCCTTCATCAACATGAGGGAGAATTTCCTGATGGTAGGTCCCAATGATACCTACTCTCATTTGGTATGGAAGTCTCCACCAGTATGTGGGCCCGATTCCTACTAACTATATGAATTACTCTATGAAGAGAGATGAGTTCACCATTGTTAGACTAAATCCTAAATGGAAACATATCCTAACATGTTGATGCAAATCTATTTTTATGTGCAACTGCAATCTTATTATAACAAATTTAAAATAATTGATTATAGGCAGATAATTCAATTTGAAAAATAGATATAGTTCTTATTTTACATAATTAAATCATACTAGATTACACATTCACATATAAATTACCATGGGTATGTTCTTATTACTGGGCTTATAACCCATTCATAATTATCTTCTACAAATGACAATTCACAGTAGTGACAAACTAAAAACATTTGCAAAAAATAATAAACAATAGTGCACCATTGTATGAAAAAATCATGATTTTTCTTGCCATTATTTTTCTCCAAAGAAATAGTTCATCTGAGAAATACAATAACAAGAAAATATTTTTATCATCTACTTTCAACCTCGATAAATAGTTATACATGAATCAAATTTGGTTCTCCATCCCCCACTCCCTTATCTCTTTACATAAGACTTCATTTTATTAATTAACAAAGATTGTTAGACTTCCATAATTGTGGAGCTTTATGGTTATTAATGTTACCACTAACCCATTTTCCCATCCCTTTTACATTTTTAATTTTTCCCTTATATAAGAATAGAGAAAAATATTCACACAATATTCCTTCCTACTTTGACCTCCTCGGGAAAGTGAGAAACTAAATCTTTGGCAATGAAGGGAATCATCTCTCAAAACTTTGTCCAAATGAAAACTGAAGATAGGAAAACATGTTCATTGATCCTAGACCACTTGCATCTTCTTGGTGATCCATTTGGATATTGGTGGCTTCCAATGTATTCCCGCTCGCTCCTCTTGACAGTTTTTAGTTCAACATGTTTCTCTCTAATGATGACATTTCTTTGTAATTGTTGGTTTTTCACTACCAGGGCTATCCTAAAGCCCTACACAAAATCCAGGTGGATATTGGTGGATGCCTACTTATTCCAACTGGCTTATTTTGGAATTTTTCATGTTAGCACATATTTATGTACTTCCAGGGCCATTTTGGGGCCGTAAACAATCTTTTTTTGGTCTTGCCACAGTCAAATTATAGATGAAGTTATATTTTGATGACATAATGTGTATTTATTGAAAATATCTTTCTAATGGGCTATCACATGCCTAAAACAAAGGTCGTATGAAAAATTTACGACCCCGAGTAGTTGAGGTACCAACTTACCCATTGGGTCCCACATTACTTTTGGTGTTTCATCTCCTAGGGTTAGGTTTTTGGATGTATATGGTTTTAGAATTTATGAGTATTGTTAAAGAATCCTTTGGAACATCATTGTAATCATTTTTTTCAGAAGAATGTACGTAGAAGCCACATCTCTTCTCATAAATAGCTACCACCATTTGAACAAGTTGTTTTTATTTCTACATTTTCAACCTATTTTCTTTATTCAATAGAAGTTATTTCTCATTGGATATGTTCTATTGTTCTCCATATCTCTCTTTTATTGTATTCAATCTGTTATTCATTTCATTCCACTCATAAATACGGATCAGTGGTATTAGAGCGGTCTTCTCTTCATTTTTTTTTCTTTGTGAGTGTCCTCGACAAGATCTGGGTACAAGAAGTTGGGACTTGAACCAGTCGATCCTTTTCAAGATCGGTCGTGCCAATCCCAACAAAAACTCATGGGGGAAGAGAATAAATATGATGGAGAATGAGATCCTTTTAAATTATTGCTCGAGGAAGCCCTTGTGTGATAAAGGAATGAAATGATGGACAAATTTGCACAGATCCTTCGACGACAGCCCATAGGAGATGCATATTCATCAAGAAGCCACACAAACCCCTTCAAGGTACAAGTAAATTTTGATATTACATTATTTGAAGGACTGATAGATGTAGATGTGATAGATAAATGGATGAATCTGCTCAAAGGGTATTTTTTGGTACACAATTTTTTCGATAGGGAAAATATTACTTTTTCACTCCTCAAGGTTGTCCCCCATGTTAATGACTGTTGGGATACTTACTCTGAGAAAAGGGCCACAAAGGAATATAAAATATTTGCAGTCACTCCCACATGGGATTCCTTTAGGGATGTCATTAAATAATAGTACTACCCTTTCGAAAGCTACGAGGACTAGTACACAAGATGGACCACACTGCGTCAGGAAAGGGACCAGACAGTACCATATTTCACCAATATTTTCCATACCCTGTGCACCAAATTGGGTATCAAAGAATCTAAATGACATCTCATGCTCAAATATCATGGATGTATTCATAGATACATTCATACATAAATGGATTTTTTAGACATCACATCATCAGGTGCAACTTATATATATGTTGTCAAGATCGAGCATAAATTCAAGCAAAAGAGGTGACAGTTTGGATCTACAAAATCCTCACAGTCAAAGTCAGGAAAAGGTGGCCCCAACCCACAAAATAAGGGACAGAGAAAAGATGACCACTCTTAGTACAACCATTCCAAGCCACAACCCAATAAGGGTAATGAGAAGTTGAAGAAGGACACAGGAAAGTGGTGTGAATACCATAAAATCCCTTGGCGCAACACCAAAGAATGTTGTTCCAAGAAGTCACTATTGGCCGATCCGAAATCTTTCAATTCAGAGGTAGATTCTGACTCTGAATCAAATACAGAAGTAAGGAAGTGGATTATCGATGTCGAACCCAGTTCCACTGTCGCTACCACCAAAGTTAGGCCAAGCTAACCAGAAGAACAAAAGGAAGTGGAATTCCTCTTTCAGTCACAAATGTGGGTAAAGGGGGCTCTGCTTCAGTTAATTGTTGATTGCGATAGTCAAAAGAACTTGATCTCAACAACGATCATCAAGAAGATGGAATCTCTTATGAAACTACAACCACAACCCTACAACATCGACTGACTTCACCAAGGAAGAGATATCTGTATCAACTAATAGTGTTGTCTTCCCTACGACATCAAGCCCTTCAAAGACAAGGTATTATGTGATATTGGTCTCCTTGAATTTTGTAATGCTTTTTTAGGCTAGACATATTTGTGTAAGTGAAATTATGTGTATGAGTCTAGACCTGGCAGTGTTATTATTACTTTGGGTAGACAATTGTACAAGATAAAAGAGGTAGCGTCGCCTATCGTTATTTCTTTAAAATATCTCTTAAGCAATGCAGTAAGGTGTTGACGGGCGAAATCGATCGTCCATCAACTGAGAGAGTGGAACCGGTCCGGGGTTGTCTAATAACCCAATTCATTTGGGATGAACCACCCTGATGGGTTTAGCGGCTCCGTTAGCTGATCTAAGGTCCTAAGAAAGCAAAAGAAAACTAATCTAAACTAACTATTAAAACTAATCTAACTAAAAGAAAACAAATAAAACTAACTAAACTAAAACTAACTAAAACTAACTAATAAACTAATCTAACTAAGAACTAACTATTAAAACAAACTAGCTAATCTAACTATTCTATATATACAATCTACTATCTAATACTAAACTAACTCAAACTAATTAACTAACTAACTACTAATTGAAATATAACTTATTCACAAAATATACAATATCTACAATTTACAGATTTGAATAAAACCTGAAAAACTCATTTGCATTCTGCCCAAAGACAGAGACAGATATTTTTTGTTGATTTTATAATTTTACGAACAAAGATAAAACAGAAATTAACTAAACTAAACTACTAATATACTAATTTTAATTACTAATCTAAACTAAAACATATGTCTAACTAAACTACTAATATAATAAAGAAATAAATAACAAACTAACCTGGAAACGCTCCAGGTTTGCCCTGTGTATGATGATTGTGTTAGCAGATCAGAGGGAGGAAACCCGCACCGAATAATCCAGAAGCTTCTCGTAAACGATAGTTGGGATGCTCTTCAAGTTTGTTTACAGGACAAACAAGACATAAAAATCACAACAATCATATAATTTATAAATCTCTACAATTAGATAAACCCGTATGCAAAGACTTATACAAAATCATTCAATTGGTGAAGAAGAGAAATCTGTCATTCGTTAACTGAACAAAGTAATTGTTGTGTTTTTTTTTTAATTAGTGAAAGAAATTAGACATGGATCATATTAATTAAAACATATCATTCTGCAAAAGACAATGATAGCTAAAGTAGTCACTAATCAAATGCAAATTGATAAGCATAAACATGAAACAAAAGATTGATATTATGAAAGCGAAAGTTGTAGCAGAACATCAACTTTTGTCTCAGTTTGTATTAGAATTCCATAGCCTGGTTCTCCCACAAGTGAGGATGATCCTTATTACAAAAATAATAAGTATTTATAAGTTTTCCACAAGGTAAAACCTCCCTGTGGAAGTTATCAAACTATTTACATAAAATCTAGGAAGATATCCCAAAGTTGACTAAACTAGGAAACTACAATAAAACTAAACACACAAATATCCCCTAGATTGTCCATCATGTCCCATGTAATTTCGAATTTACCTGAAAAGGACAAAAAATGAACAAGTTAGAAGGATCTTTTATTAATAAAATGATAAAAATTTAATTATATAGACTAGCTACAGAATCCTCTGATTCTGTAGCTGGTCTAAAATAAGACACAGAATCAGCATTAAAATTGATTAAAAATCTTTTAAAGAATTCCATTTAATTGACATCCAATAGCCATTTGAAAACGAATCATTTAATTTGAGTTTATTATACCATTCGAAATCAAACAGGATCCAAATCAATTAAATGACTACAGAGATAGGCATACTCTGTTTTGTTTTTGTTACCACAAAGTCGGGTCAACATAATCAAGATCAAACAGCAAGGAAATCGTTTCATATCCAATGCAATCAATACAATTAAAACAAGTTTT
>JASDQU011176833.1:0-23542 GCA_032191745.1 Picea mariana
GTGTGCCATACCCATTCACTACACAGATCCTCTTCTGTTCAATTCAGCTGCTGCACTCTCCTTCTTCTTCACACATGAATCACCTTCACCAGCTACAACCACAGCAAACTCCAACAACAACAACAACCCTTCTCTTCTCTGTATCGTGTATATATAGCTTCTGTGCATCTTGTGCATGCAATATTCACCATTCCTCTGCATGCTCATACCGCACCAATCTCCTCCACCTCTCGAGTGCTCTGCGTGATCATCATCGTAACTCTTTAGCTTCTCTGGCCGTTTTCCCACACGTTCAGCATCACTGGATGTTATGCTGAGATTCCTCAGCCTCTCTAGCAGTTGAGACTCTTCGTCTTCTCTGTGACAGTCGAGCTCACCTTCTCTGTTTTAGTTACAAGCTTCCACGCTCATACATTTGTCAGTCCCTTCTAAGAATAGTCTTACTTCACATGGACGAAGCTTAGAGACTCTTCTTCTCCTCTGATGATCACACAGGGGTCTCTTCAAATTCTCTAGCAGATGCCATCAATGGTTTCTGGTAGNGATATCGGGATTCCTGATGTCAATAATTTTTGACATGTCCAACTCTCGATCCCCGAAACTCTGACTAGGACTGGAATCAACGATCCATATTCAACCTTAATTTGACGGCTCAGATTACATGGCGATTTCACATATCGTGATATCGAGATTCCTGATGTCAATAATCTTTGACATGTCCAACTCTCGATCCTCGATGCCTCTCCATTGACTGGAATCAACGGTCTAGATCAAAGCTTGATCTGACGGCTCAGATTGCATCGTGATTTCACATATCACGAAATCAGGATTCCTGTGGTGAATGTTCTTTGACAACTTCAACACTCGATCCTTGAAACTCCGACATGGACTGGAATCAATGGTCTAGATTTGATCTTGATTCAACGACTGCGTTTTAATTCGAGATTTTGCATATCGTGAAATCAAGATTCCTATTGCATTGTTTCTTTGAAATCTCCAACACGCAATCCTCGAAACTCCATCATGGTGTAAGTCTGCTGACGTCACATGTGTTAAATAACTACCACATGTCACCCTGATTCGTGACTTACATGTACTTTGTATGTTGAATCGGTCTGACACTTGTCATTACCTGGTTGTGCCACGTGTTCCTAGCTGACGTGGTCTGCTGATGTGAGTCGGGTCGACGGTCTAGATCACATCTTGATCTGACGGTTCAGATTCAGTCGGGATTTCACCCATCACAATTTCAGGATTCTTGATGTCAATCTTCTTTGACATCTCCAACTCTCGATCCTCGAAACTCTGAAAGGGAGTCGGATCAACAGTCTAGATCACATCTTGATCTGACGGTTCAGATTCAGTCAGGATTTCACCCATCGTGATTTCGGGATTCTTGATGTCAATATTCTTTGACATCTCCAACTCTCGATCCTTGAAACTCCAACAGGGAGTCGGATCAATGGTCCACATAATCCCCTGAGATGGACGGTCCTCCTGCTTTCGAGATTTGTGAGCCCTCTACTCCTTACACTTTTAAAGATCGTGCAGGTTTTCCTCGATCCAATGGTGGTCGAACCCTACGCTCAGATTTGATGCCTGATATCTATTCTCCTCTTCAGCGCCCTCTTCTTGTCTTTATTCAGATCTGACGACCCTCATGCTGTCGAGAATTTTGGATGGGAGCCAATGATCAGAAATGCTTCTCGGGCCTTTGATCGTTTTTTCAATGTTGTGTTGCCTTCGATCATTCGATCTTCCTGGACTTATCTTCTCTTTTCCTGTTGATCATCGCTGATGTACTCAAGCCATCATCACTGTTGTACTTGCCAGCATTGCCTTCGATCATTCGATCTTCCTGGAATTATCTTCTATTTGCCTATTGATCATCGGTGCTGTACTCAAGCCATCATTACTGTTGTACTTGCCATCAATGACAAGCTTACGCTACCTGTAAAACATACCAAACATCCTCTGCACTATCTCTTCTGATCTTATCGAGGTTGCTCTGCAGCTTCATCGAGGTTGCTCTGTAGCTTCTTCCCAAAATACTTCTGGTGCCCATCTGTTACATTCTTTCTGTATTCATGCCATCTTCATTGCTGTACTTGCCATCAATGACAACTTGTTAAACATTTCCAACAGTAAGATGGGGAAAAAGAAGACTAGAGATCTTCACTATTAAATTCTTATTGTCCTAGGGAATCATGCCCTCACAAGAATGTTCACTGAAATATGAGCATAAAGGTGGTTGAAAATGCTCATAGAATAACTCCAAGTGCTCAAAAGAATATGCATCACACCTTTTAAGAAATGGATAGAAGTCATCATGAGAATGTTGTGATGGATCATTCCTAGATGGTTGAAACAAATATGTGAACATATCATCTTCATATTCCCAAGAATCTGAATAAAGAATGGTCATAGATGTATGTTCTAAAGGAAAACAAAATTGATTCTTAATTTTAGAACCATCATTGACATCATAAATAGGATCTCCCTCAAAATGAAAGAAACTATTATCTCATCTACGTCTTCCAATGTGTATAAAATAATCAATACAATCATCATGTTTTTTATTAGCTAATAAATCCTCTGCATCCAAGGGTTCCTCCAAGAATTCTTCATTTTCAAAGTCATGAAAAGATGCATCATAGGAATCATAAACTTGGAAAAGAGTACAACTTACCTCATTCTTGTCTTCACATGAAGGAGGGAGGAAAGCTTGGATTAATTCATCTTCATCAAATGGAGGAACCCATACCAATGTATCGTCAAGTCATGAGGAGTACTTTCAACAAGACCTTCTTCATGGACATGTTTTGCATGTTGGGTTGTTATATTATTTGCAGTGAAAGTCGAAGGCTAAAGTGATCAATTGGGAAAATTCAAGGTTGAAGTGATCGAAAACAAGTTGAGAGGTCAACCGACAAGAGGTCGTCAGGAGGTCATGTGGAAAACAATTGAAGACCGAATGGAGGTTGATTGGTAATTTGATTTGTAGTCGATTGTAATGGAATCCCGATATTTGTAGCCAACTATTTGTGTGGATCTATAACCATTTTTTGGACCCCATTATTTAGGGTTTTTCATGTCATAAATCCTATAAATAATACACATTGTAATTGTATTAAGTTTATGTTGAAGTTGATCTTCCTTCTTATTTTTAGCAAAAGGTTGTTGGTCATGTATATGTAATTCAAATTGGCTACAGGGTTGTTCTTGTGTAAGAAACATGGTATGATGGTGATTTTTTCTTAGGTGTAGTCTAAATTTAGTCATGTAACCCTTTATTTTGAATGAATAAGACAACAAGAGAGAAAGATGCTCCAGGAATGTTGGTTTTCCTAGTTGGGTTTCAAGGGTAAAATCTTTGTGTACAATGCGATTGTTTTGTTGTTTACTTTGTTGTTTAAATCTATCTTATTTTCTTCTATTAGGTTCAGTGTGGAAGCATGTTTCCTAACATGTGATATCGAAGCTAAGGTTCATAGATCTTGGATCTGAGCTAAACCCTAGTTCTAGTGAGAATTGTAAGTCATAGATCTTTAAAGTTGCACTTGAAATAATGGAAAGTAGTTCAAGGGTAGAGATCGAAAAATTCAATGGCCATAATTTTGAGCTTTGGAATCTTAAAATTGGAGATCTCCTTGTAGATTGAGAACAATGGGCAACAGTTTGTCCAAGTGCCATTTTGATAGGTATGTTGAGGGAAGAATGGGATAAACTCGAAAGAAGGGTAAGGAGTATGATTCGACCATGTTTTGCAAATTTGGTGTTATTGAATGTCTCAGGTGAAGACTCGGACAAGAAAATATGGGACATGCTGGTTTTCAAGCTTTGGGGATTCATATATATTGATAGGCTTTAATCCTAGTTCTCAAAGTTGGGAAGGAAAACTAGAGAGTACTCACACTTCCCTGGTGTTTTGATGTGGAATTTTGATGGATGTTGCAGTCACTTGGGTGGCTCTATACTAGTTCAGTAGAGGGTGTTGTGGAAGATATAGAAGCTAACAAAGGGTGTTGTGAAGGACACAATGAGCTAATTAAAGTTATATAAGTAACATAATCAAAGTAACTTCAGGACAAAGTTCCTTGAAGGAGGGTAGTATATCATGCCCCACATTATTATTAGTATTATTATTTAATTAAATAATAATAATAATAAGGAAGTATAATCATTATCCTAAAAAAGATCATCCTGATATTATTATTAAATAATAATGATAATAATTATCCAAGGGGATCATCCACATCTTAGTATTATCAAATGAATAAATACATAAGTAAATAATAATAATAAAGTATAAAAAGTACTTAAAAATAAATAATCGGGGTATGGGAAAATATGTAACAATGATCTATGAAAAATCCTAAAAATATAATTAATAATTCAAGTGGATCTTAGGGATTGAGTTCTAGGATTCTATATAAGGAGGGAAGGAAAGAGAAAAGGGGAATATTGTTTTGGCACATCTTTCTTTTGGTTGAGCTATAGAGAGGGAAAGGCAAAGGATTCTTTGGCATAATAGTCTATTGAGGGCTCATGGGTGACCTACTACTAAAGATTAAAGTAGAAAGGTCTATGGTTGGGTGGACATCTCTCTACTAGCCAAAATAGAGATTTTGTTTTCTCCTTCTTTCCCCTTCTTATGTAGAATCCAAGTCTACATAACTCAATCCCTAAGATTTACTTGAATTCTTTATTATATTATTAGGGTTTTTGCATAGATTGTCAATACTTATTTTACCATTTTTTTTGTTACCTTGATTATTTATTTTTAAGTACTTATTATACTTTCTTCTTATTATTTACATATTTATTTATTCATTTAATCATAATAATATGGGGATGATCCCATTAGGATAATAATAATAATAGTTATTATTTATGTATTTAACAATAATATGGGGATGATCCTTTTAGGATAATCATTACACTTCCCTATTGTTATTATTATTTGATTAAATGGTAATATTAATAATGTGGGGCATGACATACTCCCCACCTTCAAAGAGCTTCATCTAGAAGTTAAATTGGATTATGTTACTTATAGAATTTTAAGTAGCTCACCATATCCTCTACCACACCCCCTGTTAGCTCTTGTATCTTCCAAAACACCCTCTGATGGACTAGTATAAATCCACCCAACTAATCGAAATAGGCATCGAAAGTCCACATCACAACACCGGGGAAGTGTGAGTACACTCTAGCTATCCTTCTTGACTTTCAGAACTAAACTTAAAGCCTACTAGTCTATCTGAATCCCTAAGGATTGAAACGCTATATAACCAAGCAAACATCTGGATAGTCACTCAAGTACACCAGATATCTTGCAAGGTTGACCTCAACTCCCTCCACAACTATGTAACACCCCTATTTCCCCCAACTTGTAATTAATCATAAAATAGGATTACCATGCTAAGGCATGTGGAAAATGTAAATGTATTTATGTTAAACTGCCCATAAGTGACTGTTGGGGGGTGAAGCCTTGAAGTACGATCCATGATATCTCTAGAGGAAAGAAATCAGTTAATGAAGAAAGGACTAGTGGTTGAATCATCAACCACCCCCATGAAAGGAAGCATGGTCTAGCTGCAAGATGTCAGCTCGAAGTACCACAGAGACCTGCAGACCCGAGCTTCCTTCTGAAAGAAGGAACAGGACAGGTCAAAAACCTTCCAGAAGAGGGAATGTAAGATACATATAGAGACACAGCAAGAGAAGAGACAAGGGACGAGAGAAAAATATCATAAGGGAGATGTGAGACCCAAAGGAAGTGCCAAGAACACAACCTGATGGAACCAAACACGAGCTTGATGCTGAGGAAGCATCTGATAAACCTCGCAGGGTCGTTGTGACAGAGAGAGATTCTCTGAGAGATGGCGTAAATTCCCTAGTGATATCATGGCTTGGCATGGGGGTGCCCAAAGTGATAAGAATGAATGCCTTTAAACCTATGGTTGGGTGGGAATTTGCACACCCACAGTCAGTTGGTTGGATGCAACTTGTAATAAATAAGTATTCTCATACCCTATGAAATTAAGCTGCAATTACGTAATGAAATGGGATATACTGTGAATGACCCAGGGATGTGTATGTTTGCTTAATGATTATACTGTATCTCTTTATTCATGTTCAAATTGTGTATTTAAGAAAGTATGGATTGGACATGTTTGTATTCGTAAATTTTTGCACCCTATGGTGGCTTAAGCTAGATCCACAAACTGTGAGTTCGTCGACCTTGGGCATACTTTCACGTACACATATCGACACTCCTAGTCATTCTAAGTCCCTTGGAGGAGGGATTCTATTAAAGATCAAGAGAGATAATGCACGTATGCACAGGCTCTCTACGAGGCAGGAGGAGTCCAAAAAACCACTCAAGTTCTAGAGTTGAGGAATGAGTATAAGGAGTGCGTGGAAGGATTCTTCCAAGCATTAAGTTCAAGAAAAAGAGTGCAAAGCTCTTAAGCCCTTCAGAGCTAACAAAGCCCAGGAAGAGTAGTGAGGATGAAGTATCGAAAGGGAAGGTTCCCTTGTTTGGAAGATGAACGGACATAATCTATTTGGAAGAAGCCATGGTTTGTTGTGACCATTGGATATGGGAAAGAATGTGGGAGTTAACCCTTGGAGTCATTCAGACTTTGCAAGTTCAACAAACTGAGCGAGTTCATCATAAGGGAGGTAAAATCCCTGAAGTCTCGAAGTTAACTCCGAGGATGCCAAGGAACCGTCCCGACCGTCAGATATAGGAGGTAGATGATAGTCAAGTTACCAGAACTACCCATGACTTAAGAATCTAACAGTGGAGATGGATGCGAGACATTTAACAGGAGGAGAGGCCATCTCGGTCATCAAATCAACTAAAATACTCACTGGGGTTAACGAATCAAATACCAGCCACTCGATTTAATTGATGCTTGGGAATCATTGCAGAGTGTGAAGGTGAATTTAACAGACCTACTAGTTCATGTCACGCAATCAACCCACATCGTTGATCTCATTGGGGATGGAATATCAACAACTAGGATTAGACTAGAGTTGAGGAAGCACTTCTCAGATTGCAGAGCTGTGACCCCGCAATCACTGTGAATTGTCGATATACGAATGGAGATTGAGGGTGGGGAATCATTGCGGAGCGCGAAGGTGAAAGTAGCGAACACACTAGTTCATGGCCCACAATTCACTAACGTCATTGATATCATCAGGCTGGAAGAACAACGACTCTAGTTAGACCAGGTCAGGCGAACACTTTCCAGATTATGGAGGTTGAGATCTCTGATAAAGAGCACACATGTTGGGGCTTTGCAATTACTGTGAACCATCGATCGTCATTGACCTTCGATATGAGTTTGACGAGATCCATGAAATGCAAGGAGTGTGTGGGAAATTGAAATCCTCAAAGAGATCAAGCTCATAAGAGATAGCACTTTCAGGCGTGCAAATGAAGTCTAAGAAACAAACCCATAGGAGGAGTAAAGGTCGAGGCCTTTGAACCCTTGGCAAATATTCTAAGTCGAAAGAGATCAGAAGCTCAGGAGGAGAAGTGACAGTGGCTGTTGGATCACAGTGCAGAGGACCAATAACCACCTGATCAAAGCAAGGTGCCCTAGCCTTAGTTCTTTGAACACGTAGGAGAGTGGACTTACCAAAGTCCCAAAGTCCAATAGATGGAAGACTTTGGGGAAAACTACTTCAGAGGTTTCCAAGTGAGGAGGAATACAAAATCTCGAAGCCCCAAAAGCTGAAGAGCCAGAAATCCGAAGAGAATTTGGACCATAGTTCCAGAAGGGCATGTGGCGACAGATCGTGAACTCCAGGTGGAAGCACTTTGGGAGAACGCGAAGGAGAAGAGTTTGAAATCGTCGAAGCCCAAACAACCGAAGCAACTGAGAGCCATTGATTTGCGGGAGG
The DNA here is from genome assembly GCA_032191745.1 of Picea mariana. NCBI lineage: Eukaryota > Viridiplantae > Streptophyta > Pinopsida > Pinales > Pinaceae > Picea > Picea mariana. Next base: position 7,921 of record JASDQU011176833.1, read on the forward strand.
ACACATGTCATCATATCGTGGAATCCAGGTAAAATTGTTTTGGGAGAAACAAAGAGTGAGGAAAACTGAGATATGAGATCTCCGAAGGCCGAAGTCCTGAAGAGACAAGGGCCATTTATTTAGAGAGGAGACGCATTAATAGATCGTGAGCTTCGAGTGAATCGCACTGGGGTTTCAGTTGAGAATTGATACTACCAAACCCTGAAGACCTGAAGTGAATCTGAACTGTCTGATCCAGAAGAGACGTGGCATAAATCTATGGACTCCAGGTAAAGTCCCGAAGTAATTCATAACCACTATATTAAGGGGGATGTGGCATAAATATGTGGATTTTGGGTAAAGAACCAAAGTAAATATCCACCATATGACTTGAGAGGACACGCGATAGCAATCCACATACGTCAAGGGGGAGTGAAAGTTGAGAATTGAGAAATCCAAAGTCTAAAGATGCAAAGGGATCACAATCGTTAATCCAAGAGGGACATGCATCGGTGGATTATAAATTCCAGATAAAAGCCAATGGGGAAAAATGAGATTTGAGATTTGAGATTTTCAAAGTCTGGAAATCCAAAGCGATGAGAGTCGTCGATGTGAATGTGGACACACGGTGCCAGATCTAGAACTACGGAAGAAAAGAGAGGAGGAAAAGGGTTCAAAGACCTAGAGAAGATCTCGATCCTTGATAGAGGAGGGAGTTGAAGGACCGTTGATCTAGTTGAGGAGGCCAAAGTCCTGAAGAGGGAGAAGAACCATCGATTGAGGAGGACGTGTGGCAGACGATCTCCCATTTCGGAGAAATCTCTCTGGAAGAAATCAGAATTTGAGAACTAAAACTGCCAAAGGTCAAACTCGTGGAGGAAATCGTAGCCACACATCTGTAGTGACAGGTGTCAGTAGATCTTACACTCCAGAAGATAGCTACTTAGGAGGAAGCGAGGGTTGAGAGTTGAAACTCCCAAAACCCGAATCACAAAATAAATCACAGTCGTTGATTTAAAAAGGTTAGATCTGATCCATAGATTAAGAAAGGATGGATCTAAGCCATTAGTTCAGAAGCACCATCAAGGTCGATGAGATCGACGGTCTTGTTGCATTGTGGGGACCGAAGGTGCATGTACTTTAAAAAGTTGAGTGCGACTCCCAATCTAGACCACGGTTTTGGAGAAAGGACATGTGGAGGCTCAAGGTGAATTGCAGGGAAAAAAGTAGTTTGGTTTCAAACCACCCTTGGTCACACCCGCAATCGCGTGGTTACGTAAGGCCATCTCCCAAGGTCATATCAAGGAAGGGGCTTATCATAAAAGGAGCTAGCGCCCAAACTTTGAGATTTTGTAGGCGCGAAGGGGAAGGTCGCAGGTACCATTAGACCTGCACCCGGAAGTCAAAAGGGGTTTGTGTTTAATTATAGAGCGATACCATTAGGGTCTCAGAGAGTTGTTTGAATTCATAATTAGAGATCCTTGATCGGGAGGTCAGACTAGTTCCTCGACTTTCCAAATTAGAAACCATGAACGAAGAATCTATCCTTTAAGAAAATCGAAATTTTTTATGCCCCGTCGTGGGTGTGTTACAAATTGGTATCAGAGCATGGTTACAACACCTGTCCTATTTGGGCTCATGTACGAGTCATGTAAGAAGGTATTTTTGTCTGCATTTACTCCTTGAGGAGAAGGACTGCAGATTGAACCTGTGATTTTGGGAATTCTTGTTGAATTTCAGCAGAAGAATTTCTTTATCCCTTTTTCAAAGTGATAACTACTCTTACCAGAGTAGGGATATGCTAATTAACATTTATAATAAAACTTGAATGTGGATAGTTGAAGGTGGCAGGGTTCTGTCAAGAGCAGCTGAAGCTCAAAGGATGGATGAATTGGTGTTCATAACATTGCTTCTAAGCATGGGAAGTTGGAACTTCAGGCACTGATGATGGTAGATTATACAATGGTTAATACCTTTGTGGGCTTAAAGGAATCTGATAGGATCAGGTAGGATCCCTGACAGTTATAGTCATTTCTCTATATTAAAATAGGAGTATATAACTCCTCATGACTAGAGAAAAAGTGAGATGGGTAAAACCCTATGGACGCTAAGGAAAGAAAGTTCTCTTGCTAGACGTTGTTGCATAAAGAGGAAAGTGACCCTAGTTGGTTATTTCCTTGAGACAAGGCAACATCAATAGAATATATGACTGTGAGATTAGTCCTGTAAGTGACTGCAATCTCAAACTAAAGCACACTAATGATGAAATTAAACTATCAATTGAATGCATGAGGTAAAAAGGTGCAAGATATGCACCTACTTATACATGAATGTGTATACATGATCATAAGGACAATTGGAATATCCTTGGGAAAAGGATATGGAAGTCCGATATGTCCATGTGTGTGAAGGACATGGAAAAAGTGCAAGCAATAAGCTAGCATGATGAATATTTATTTGTGTTTAATCATGCTAGAGTGCATGGGTTAATCCATTGTGGAGCTTCCTAATATGAAACCTGATATTCATACCAGTTAGGTATGAATGATATTAAACGTGCAAGTGATGCACATGTATGATGTAAGTGAACAAAACCATAATATGTATGGATACATAATTTGGGTACATGACAAAGATGCATGTTTATATTCCTTATGGGATATTTGGTAAACTGCTGAAGCTAACTCAAGGTTGAGGCCATCACAAATAGTGATGGATATGCAATAAGGAAGTTGCATGCTGAAGGAATTCCCTGTGGTGGAACTGTGTGAAGACTCTATCAGGAAAACAAAGTCACAACCTTAATGACTGTTGAGAATTAAGCAGTGAGCCACAAGCTTATATATATATATAAGAATCCTGGATTACATTTTGAAAAACATCATATAAGGAATAGAAGACTAATAAATGAATATTGACCATTCTGATAAACAAATGGTAATGTGTAGGATGGACAGGTTTATGACCCATTATGAACAAAAAGGTTTTCTATTAAAGCATGCTGTTGTATTCCAAAAAATGTTAGGGTGAGGCCTAACCAAGGCTTCTCAAGGAAAAGAGTAGGAAGATCCCAACAGGGAGTAAATTGCAAAAGCAGAGAAAAGACAGTGAGGCCTTAGAAATAACTCAGTCGGGCTGAAAAGTCCCAGGCAATGTAGAAAGAATTTGAAGAATGGGAGAGCCTCAATTCTTTTCTTGTTGTGTATTATGTTTTTCCTTGGGATGAGAAAGCTAGTACACTGATGAAAGTAAATGTTTTGACACCATAGTGATGAGGATTGTATTACTGCAGAAACAATTGAGAATTGTCGGTATTGCACTCATGAAAACATTAAGGATAATGTGATGAAGTGCATACAAATATGATAGGACATGTCTGAAAATGTTTTATAAATTTAAATTCTATGGTAATTGCATTTTTAATTTACATGACGACTAATGTGTTTATGATGTATGTCATGTGTAGAAAGAAATATATTGGAACTATTGAGAAAGACAATTGCCAATAATGAACAACCTCAATCAGAGGATGACTTTGAGAAGATTCTTGTTGAAATATTGTCAAAGGGACTTTAAAAGTCCCCATGGAGCACCAGTGATGGGATAATATCAGAGGGGGTGCTAACAACCAAAACCGGTATAAAAAAAATGTTCATGCCTATGTGTCACATGGTATGAAAGGATTATGTAAGAATCCCTTCTGAAATGATTTACAGTCTTAATGTCATGTATGGAACGTTGAAAGACAGTTGTATGCCTTGGATACCCAAGTAGGGTATGATTCAAGAAGGAGAACATGAATGATGAAGGTGTGAACCTCTGGTAATAAAGACTGATTGTAATCCTCAGAAGAATTCATGAACTAATATGTCATGAATAAATGGACCAATCAAGGAACGATTGGAAACAAAAGTGCTCATAGATAGCACGTTGCATAGAATTGCTTCCAGGAAATGCATGTTTACATAAAGGACAGACAATTGATTTCCTATTGAGGAAGGAGGACCTTCCAACACTTCTACTTACATTGCATAGGTGTTATAGAAAACCAAATTTGGGTGGCCATGAGTGATGGAACCCTGGTTATTAATGAAGGAGGAATTCTTAAAGGCATTCATGTGAAACTTGTAGTTTCATATGTACTGAATTGGGATCATGATCATCCTGTAGCCACAAGCATAGTCCTGCTGCAACAATGAATGTGAATAAATAAGCCATACGGTGAAAAATCTTGGCTAAACTCCAACACACCATGGAAAAGTACTTGTCAAAAAGTATGGGAAACTTAAAATCAATTCAAGGGTGAATTGGGTATGAATGTGGCCACGAATGTTGGCGCATTCACTAAAATCAATTGATATCTAAATTACATTTTGAAAAATTTGGTAGGCTGAAATGATGCATAGGTAAGGGATGATGTATCCTTTTGCTTGGTATTCTTGAATAGATGAAAATGACTTGGACTATTAGTATGATTGACTTTAAAGAGGTAATGTGCATGAAAACTAACAATTTTTTTGGCTGAGGAATGTTGAAACTGTAGGAGGAAATGGGTCTTGGATATGGTAGTATTGTAAGCCCATAAGGAACACCAATTTCCTACCGAGCCAAACTGCAAGGAATGGTATTTCCTTTTGAGAAAGTGAACTTGATTGTTAGTATGCACAACACTAAAATTGTTTGGGACGACATTATAAAGGTGTAATAAAATATGTGTGCATGGGAAACTAATAATTTGTTTGGATGATTGAAGTTGAAAGTGCAGGAAGCAAAGGGGTCTTGGGTATGGCAACATTGTAATCCCATAAGGAAGACCAATTTCCTGCTGAGCCAAACCTCTATGGGAAGGAAAGTCCCATAATTATGAATCTGGTTCCTGTGCGAAACAAATATGAAAACAAAATGTGGAATTTGAAATATGTGGGTGACAGATTTACAAGAAAATTTTTGAATTTAAAATTTATGATGTCTCATGAATTCATGTATATCTGTGATATAGGTGAAAGGGAAAGATCTGTGAAGAGTGTAGAGATGAGAAACTGAGCTCTCGGGTTCAAGGGAGAACTGTGAGAAAGAGTATAATCCGATCACATGAAATATAGACGGTCTTGGGAGAAGGAGAATAACCTTCATCCCTATCTATGATTGAGTCGGGAGAAGGAGAGTAACCTTCGTCCCTAACTATTTCTATGCCAGGAGAAGGAGAGTAACCTTTGTCCCTAACTTCAGCTGAGACGAAAGGCTGTCAAGCTGTAAAAGCATGAAAAATGGTTGTTGTTGAGCCATGATTGCCTAGAATATGTTGTTTTGAGGTAACACAAGCCGAAGGGATGCCTCGCCAGAGAAAGTCTGAGGGACTCCTCGACTGTAAGACTCAATAGAGTCTCTGGAACTCTTCCTGTGCGAGAAAACCTTGGCAAGGCAAGATGGATCACCCGAGGGATTGTATAGTAGAGAAGGGGATGCCTAAGCTTGGGCCTGGAGGGTGAGTGACCACAAGGAAGAGGAGACCTTAATAGTTCTTGTAAACTATTGATTTGGATCATGCACATGATGGGTAGTCCTTCCTGTTCGAGAAAACCTTGGCAAGGAAATATGGATCAACCGAGGGACTGTATAACAGAGAAGGGGATGCCTCAGCCTAGGCCTGGAGGGTGAGTGACCGGAAGGAAGATGAAACTTTAATAGTTCTTGTAAACTATTGATTGGGATCATGCACCTAATGGGTATGTCAAGGAAAAACAATGAGCCTAGATAACAAAACAACCATATGTATACAAATCCACAAACTGCGCAGATAATTATTGTGCTAAGATTATGAAATTTTCCTAGAAATTTTTATGCAATGTTTTCGCATAAGACTATGATTAACGTGCTTGTTGTCCAAGAATTATTGAAAGAAGGTGACCAAGATTAAAGGTATGAAAAATGACCTAACCAAGGAAGAAGGATCAAGATTTCTGAAATAGCTGAATGAGAAAGGCATGACATGTGTTTTTGAGAAAGAGCACTGAGGATGGTGTTCCTTTAAGGGGGAGGAAATTGTAACACCCTTATCCCCCCCAGCTTGTAATTAATCATAAAATAGGATTACCATGCTCAGGCATGTGGACAATGTAAATGAATTATTGTTAAACTTCCCATAACTGACTGTTGGGGGGTGAAGCCTTGAAGTATGAGCCATGATATATCTAGAGGATATAAATCAGTTAATGAAGAAAGGACCAGTGGTTGAATCATAAACCACCCCCATGAATGGAAGCATGGTATAGCTGCAAGATGTCAGCTCGAAGTACCATAGAGACCTGTAAACCCGAGCTTGCTTCTGACAGAAGGAATAGGACAGGTCGAAAACCTTCTAGAAGAGGTAAGGTAAGATACATAAAGAGACACAGTAAGAGAGGAGATAGGGGACGAGATCACAAGATCGTAAGGGAGATGTATGACCCAAAGGAAGTGTCGAGAACATGACCTAATGGACCCGAACGCGAGCTTGATGCTGAGGAAGCATCTGATAAATCTCGCAGGGTCGTTATGACAGAGAGAGTTTCTCTGAGAGATGGCATAAATTCCCTAGTGATATCATGGCTTGGCACGGGGGTGGACAGAGTGCTAAGAATGAATGCCTTTGATCCTATGGTTGGGTGGAAAGGCGCACACCCACAGTCAGTTGGTTGGATGAAACTTGCAATAGATAAGTATTCTCATACCCTGTGAAATTAAGTTATAATTACGTAATGAAATGGGATATACTGTGAATGACCCAGGGATGTGTATGTTTTCTTAATTATTATACTGGATCTCTTTAATCATGTTCAAATTGTGTATTTAAGTAAGTATGGATTGGACATGTTGGTATTCATAAATGCTTTCACCTTGCAGTGGCTTAAGATAGATCCACAATTTGTGAGTTCATCAACCTTGGGAATAGTTTCACATACGCATGTTGACACTCCTAGTTGTTCTGAGTTCCTTGGAGGAGGGAGTCTGTTAAAGCTCAGGAGAGATAGTGAACACATGCACAGGCTCTCTGCGAGGCAGACAGAGTCCGAAAACCACTCAAGTTCTAGAGTTGAGGAATGAGTGTAAGGAGTGCACGGAAGGATTCTTCCAAGCATTAAAGAATGCAAAGCTCTTAATCCCTTCAGAGCTAACAAAGCCCAAGAAGAGTAGCGAGGCTGAAGTATCGAAAGGGAAGGTTACCTTATATGAAAGACGAACGAACGAAATCTGTTTGGAAGAAGCCATAGTTTGTTGTGACCGTTGGATATGGGAAAGAACGTGGGAGTTAACCCTTGGAGTCATTCGTACTTCGTGAGTTCGTTGTAAGGGAGGTAAAATCCCTGAAGTCCTGAAGTCATGAAGTTAACTCTGAGCCTTAGATCTGAAGATGCACGGGAACCATTCCGATCGTCAGATCTAGGAGGTAGACGATACTCAAGTTACCATAACTACCCATGACTTAAGAATTTGACAGCAGAGATGGATGTGAGCCATTTAACAGAATGAGAGGCCATATCGGTCGTCAAAATGACTCAAATACTCATTGGAGTTACTGAATCAAACACAAGCCACTTGATTTAATCGACGGTTGGGAATCATTGTGGAGTGCGAAGGTGAATTTAGCGGACCTGCTAGTTCACGGCCCACAATCAACCGACATCGTTGATCTTGTTGGGGATGGAATATCAATGACTAGAATAAGACTAGAGTCGAGCAAGCACTTCTTAGATTGCGGAGGTGGGACCCCACAATCACTGTGAACCGTCAATCTATGAATGAAGATTGAGGGTGGGGAATCATTGCGGAGCGTGAAGGTGAAAGTAGCAGACGTGCTAGTTCGTGGCCCGCAATTCACTAACATCATTGATATCATTAGGCTGGGAGATTAATGACTTTGATTAGACCAGGTTGGGCGAATACTTTCCATATTGCAGAGGTTGAGCTCTCTAATAAAGAGCACACATGTTGGGGCCCCACAATTACTGTGAAGCATTGATCATTATCGACCTTCAATCCGAGTTTGACAAGATCCCTGAAACATAAGGAGTGTGTGGGAAATTGAAATCCTCAAAGAGATCAAGCTCAAAAGAGATATCACTTTCAGGCATGCAGATGAAGTCCAAGAGATAGATCCGTAGGAGGAGCAGAGGTTGAGGCCTTTGAACCCTTAACAAATATTCTAAGTTGGAAGAGATCAGAAGCTCGGGAGGAGGAGAGAAAATGGTCATTGGATCACAACGCATAGGACCAATAGCCACCTAATTGAAGCAAGGTGCCCGAGCCTTAGTTCTTTGCACATGCAGGAGAGTGGACTTACCAAAGTCTCGAAGTCCCGAAGTAGTTTGGGACTGTTCATTGTTAGGAGAAGGACATCTTGACCATTCCTCGCCAGGAGATACATGCCAGCAGATTGTAAGCTTCGGATAATCGCCTCAAGAGGTTTCAGTTGAGATTTGAGACTCCCGAAATCCGAAGAGTGAAGTAAATGTCAGCCATCGAATCCAGGGAATAGGTGGCGTAAACCTGTAGACTCCGGGTAAATACCCAAAGTAAATGTCAAGCACCAGATCGTCCAAATTAAAGGTTAGCCATTGGATCCAGAGGACAGGTGGTGTAAGTTTGTGGACTTTGGGTAAAGACATGAAGTAGGTCCTGGCCATTGATCACAAGGAGGGGTACGTGTAGATAGATCAGAGTCTCTGGGTGAATGCACTTCGGAAGGAAACGAGTGCGTAGAATATTGAAACTCCTGAAAGCCGAAGAGCTGAAGTAGATCCTGTTCATTGGCTGACAGGAGATACGTGTCGATAGATCGAAGACTTCAGGAAAAAATAATTCAGAGGTTTCCAAGTGAGGAGTAAGACAAACTCCCGAAGCCTTGAAAGCCAAAGAGCCGAAAATCAAAAGAGAATCTGGATCGTAGTTCTAGAAGGGCACATGGTGATAGATCGTGAAATCTGGGTGGAAGCACTTCAGGAGAACGTGAAGGAGAAGAGTTTGAAATCGTCAAATCCATAACAATCGAAGCAGTCAGGAGTTTTCGATCTACGGGAGAACACATGTCATTAGATCACAGACTCCAGGTAAAAACGTTCCGGGATAAATAGAGAGTGAGGAAAATTGAGATATGAGATCTCCGAAGGCCGAAGTATAGAAGAGACAAGGGTCATTGATTTAAAGAGGACACACGTTAATATATCGCGAGCTCTGGGTGAATCACACCGAGGTTTTAGTTGAGAATTGAGACTGTCGAACCCCGAAGACCCGCAGTGAATCTGGACTGTCTAATCCAGAAGAGACATGGCATAAATCTATGGACTCCAGGTAAATTCCTGAAGTAATTCATAGCCACCAGATTAAGGGGGACGTGGCATAAATATGTGGATTTTGGGTAAAGACCCAAAGTAAATATCCACCATACGATTTGAGAGGACACGTGGTAGCAATCCGCATACGTTGAGGGGGAGTGAAAGTTGAGATTTGAGAAAACTGAAATCCGAAGACGCGAAGGGATCACAACCGTTAATCCGAGAGGGACATGCATAAGTGGATTATCAATTCTAGATAAAATCTATTGGGGAAAAACGAGAGTTCAGATTTGAGATTTCCGAAGTCTAGAAATCCGAAGCGACGAGAGCCGTCGATGTGAAGGTGTACATGCGGCACCAGAAATAGAAATCCAGAAGAAAAGAGAGGAGGAAAAGGGTTCGAAGACCTAGAGAAGATCTCAATCATTGATCAAGGAGGGAGATGAAGGACCGTTGATCTGGTTGAGGAGGCCAAAGTCCCGAAGCGACAGAAAAACCATCGATTGAGGAGGACGCGTGGCACATGATCTATCATTTCGGAGAAACCTCTCTGGAAGAAATGAGAGCTTGAGAACTGAAACTCCCAAAAGCCGGACTCATGGAGGAAATCGTAGCTTCACATCTATAGTGATAGGTGTCAGCAGATCTTCCACTCTGGAAGATAGCTACTTAGGAGGAAGCGAGGGTTGAGAGTTGAAACTCTTGAAACCCGAATCACAAAATAAATCACAACCATTGATTTAGAAAGGTTAGATCTGATCCATAGATTTGGAAAGGATGGATCTGAGCTGTCAGTTCAGAAGCACCTTTAAGGTCGATGAGATCGACGGTCCCGTTGCATTGCGGGGACCAAAGGTGCACAAACTTTAAAAAGTTGAGGGTGGGCCGCAATCTAGACCATGGTTTTGGAGAAAGGACACATGGAGGCTCAAGGTGAATTGTGGGGAGAAAATTAGTTTGGTTTCAAACCACCCTTGGCTGCTTCCGCAATCGTGTGGTTATGTAAGGCCATCACCCAAGGTCATATCAAGAAAGGGGCTTATCAGAAAAGAAGCTAGCGCCCAAACTCTGATATTTCGTAGGCACAAAGGGGAAGGTCGTGGGTACCATTAGACCTACACCTGGAAATCAAAAGGGGTCTGCGTTTAATTACAGAGTGAGACCATCAGGGTTTCAGAGAGTCGTTTGGCTTCAGAATCGAAGATCCTTGACCGGGAGGTTGGACTGGTTCCCCAACTTTCCAAATTAGAAACCATGAATGGAGAATCTATCCTTTAAGAAAAGCAAAATTTTTTATGCCCCATCATGGGTGTGTTACAAATTATCAGGTACAAGCCCCGGACATCGAAGTCCAATCCCACAACACGACTGACGAGGAACACTCTAGAAATTCTTTGGGACTTTGACATCACAACTCCAATACAATTCATATTAATTATTAGCATAAGTAGTTGATTGAGTTGTCCCCAACCCATAACATGTTCCTTGTAATATTCTCCTTCGTGGTTATGGGCTCCCATGAGATCATCAAATAAATCGACCCTCTTGAACCACTAGTGGATAATCTGACAATCACCATCTCACAACATGAAATCAACGCATTAGTCATAGTATCAACATCTCTAAGAAATAATCTACATGCTAACTCTCGCATGTCATCATGAGAATACAACATCATTGTCATCACCACATGCTCCCACATGTCATCATAAAACATCATATCATAAAAGAATTACATGCAATTACATCATCTCATCACATCAAGAGATACTATGATAAGAAATATAACCTCAACATTGCATCAACATAACAGATGGAACCACATGTTATCATAACATCATGAAAATGATAATGATTTCAACACATATCACATGCATGGTAAATAAATATCATGATTCATCAACAAAATCAAATTTACTAGTCTGCATAATTACATAGTGAATACTAGTTTTTCTCTAAAGCATGAATTGTCATCAAAACATCTATCTAGCCCATGGATCTATTGGGTTAATTTTATCTGCTAAGGATGGATCATTAATACAATGAGTGCTATGTTTTAATCAAGACACTGATTGTTTTTTGACAATCATTTCCTCTTTTTCCAACAAGAAGGTTCAAAATTTAGGGGATAAGTATAATCAACCTATCAATATGCTAAAGTTTTCATATAATTTCCTTGGTTTAATACATTGTTGACCTTCAAGTAACCCCTAATAAACTAAATCCACTACAAACAAGGAAAGTATTCTCAGTGAGCAATGAAATTCTGCAACAAGCTATTAATAGTATGACTTAAATCATTAAGCCTAATTCAATTTTACTGCAAGTTTGCAACAAGCTATTAATAATATGACTTAAATAATCAATTCCAAATAAAATTTTGTTGTAGTGACATATAAAATCCAAATATCGAAGCATTACTATTTTGAGTAACATTGGGTTTGATATTTACAATGCAAGGAAAATGAAATATGAAATAGAAATATATATGTCCCGATAGATAGAACCTCTTATTTTAACCGGAAATGGTCATTACACCTTGTTACTTTCCATTATTTAGGAAATCTGAATTTATAATAAACACATATTAAAAATAAGTGAGAATAACAAACCAGTAAAAATATACCATTGGATAAAAAAACAACATAAATGTGAAATTCCAACTTATTTTTAAATTCTCCATTTTTTATGAAATCATTTAATGAACTTCATATGTGGACATAATACTATATAATACTATATGTAAGGTCCAAGTATATTTGCAAACTCTTCTCATAGTGTAATTTGAACCCTACTACTTTAATCAATCCAATTACTATGGTAAATGACAAGAGCATAGGCAAGTACATGAAGAGAACCAATGAATACCACTAAAAATCAAATATCATTAAGTAACTAAAAAAATCTTTAATTAGACATTAAAAATCAATAATTAAATCAAACCTTTTGTAGAAAGCATTAATTTGAGAAGTACAAATGATTCCATAGTTTTATGAGCACACCACCATGGTTACTCGAGGTTCAAAGTACAAAGCATTAATACAAAGTAAATACCCAAAATAACTCCTATTCATTGATTCCCTATTCCTTATTGGAAATTAACATTAGTACAAGCCTAATTCTAACTATAAAATTTAACAATTTTATTGAAGTTAGTTTAATCTAGACACCATACTAATACACTACCATATTCATAAAATTACACTTTATCTTAATTGCTCTTAAACCTTTAAACATATATAATTTATGACATACATATATTCAATGTTCTTCGAGAAATGTATATATATATCTATATGCACACATGTATTTCTAAGCAAGTATAATTTATGATATACACATATTTAATGTGCTTTTCCCCACACACATATATATATGCATTTTACATCAAACAAAAGGTTAAAAACAAAAAATCTTAATCTAATCCATACAACCTCACACAAATTAAAAACAAAAAATGTTAATCTAATGCATACAACCTCACACAAACAAATTAAGATACTACTCATGTATATATAAGCACACATATCTATGCATTTATTTCCACCCAACTCACTCTTTACACATTACCTAATTTATATCATCTTTTAAATCTATAATATTCATACATCATTTAAATAATATAAACATATATGTCATGCTATAATATTTTTTCATGTATCAATACATACCCATTTGTCATAAGTTATTTTATGATATCTTCATGTATCATAATCACCACATAATATAAACAATATATAAATTGCATTCCTAAATATCACAGACAATATGTAAAGAAATACATAAACTATATATAAAATAATAAATAACACTATATAATCTATAAAAAATAAGCACCAAAATATATATACATTTATATAAACATTATAATAACAAACAACATATATACTTTGTATTCTTAAATCTCATATAAACATGTAGTTATATAATGAAAAGGACCAATAGCGGGAGTCACATTTAATGGACAAATTTATTTTTCCAACCTATTTCTGTGCGATTCCTTTAGGTTTAGTACTCTAAATAGTTTAACATTCTCAAATCGAACACACCTTACCTCACTTATAGGTGCAGTCTCATAAAGAGTAAAGAATAATAATAATAATCTATTTTTAAGGTCATGATCAAGTTAGACACCAACTTGGTGTAGGAGACCCCTTACGCCCAGCGATTTGACTGGTAAAGTCTACAGAGGTATACATACCCTACCCCCCTCTGGATTTGAACTTGTGACCTCTTAGGAGAAAACACGTGGTCTTAACCATTAGGCCCACTCAGGCTATATGAATTTTATAGTTATTTAATAACATTATAAGGTTTATAATATTCAATATTAATAAGTGACGATCATTATTGAAATTTGTGAACCAATAATTTAGACAATTCTTCTTCGAATCAACCAGAAAACTAGGGAATAATAAAAAATGTATGGTAGAACAGGTCCTTTATTACCAGCAGAAACTTACCAAATACTTATTATGAACAAGATTTGCTGCGACTATATAAACACAAAGTCATTTTTTTTTTATTTGACAGACAACGTGTAAGCATTTGAACAAGTGATTTGTTCTCTAGTGTATGTGAAAAAGAGAAAGCATGAACTAGCTAAGTCAGGAAGACCTATTTGAGTGTTATAAATAGCACCATGTGAAATCTTTCATTTTTTTTTAAGAACGTAACCAACAATCTTCTACTTTAATGGAAGGAAACTTTGGAAATCTGAACAGATCTGAAATTTGGAACTAATTGAGCATGAACATTAGTATTCTAATAAAGGTAATTGCAAGCACTAATCAACATTTTTGATAACCATAACAACATATTTTCAGAGTTCAACAACCATAGCAACAACTAAGTTCGGAGATGTAGCATAGAGAATCCATAAAATGTCATAAAATTTAGAATTAGTAAATTGAACAAAATCTCTCTTAATAAGGTATGGTGGCCAACTCATGCCCATATTGTCCTTCCTATTCTTGGCCCAACTTAGTGTTCTTGGTTTCCTAATAAACACTTGCAGAACCCAAAAACCTTTAGTACTATTTATCATTACTATTTTTCATGGTGACATCAATTATGTGAATTTTTTCTGAAGACAACCCACAAAGCATGATATCTAAACACAACAACAAAAATATGGGCATTGAAAACGATCTGAGGAGACATGTTGCATATGAGATCAATGTGACAAAAACAAAATTTGAGCATAATGTGTAATTTTGGTTCAACCGTCTCATAGCTTATTTAATGAACAATATACCATATTGAAAAACAAACATCAAATAACTAAAAATGATATAGAAAAATAAGAATATCCTCTCTACTGGATGAAGACTATACTACTGAGAAGATGCAGTGGTGCAACCTTGACAGAGATCAGAAAACTATAGACCTTTTGATCGTAAACAACATAATGCCATGCCTGCATTCCCATGTGTGTTTTTCCTTAAATTGACCTATATTATCTAGATAATTAGGGTTTCTAGGAAGGATTCTGAAACATTTCTTCATGAAGTGCTTAAGAACTTATTATCTTCGATAATGCACATCATTTCTAAGTTCAAGGTGACAAACTTGTCAAAATAGCCCAAATTTTTGTTGGAAATAGTAATTATAAGTCAGTGAGATATTCACGTCTCCGTCGATTTGTCTGTCAGTCAATATGTCAGTAATTTTGTCAGTCAACCGAATTGTCAGTTAGTTTGTCTATCTGACAGTCTGCAAGTGTAAGCTGCACATTTACTCATATTAGTGTAAGTTAATCGACAAGAATGATAGTTATAAATGGAGTCGATCTATATCTTCTCGATTTCAGATAAGTAGTTGAAGAGTCAGTCATATTAATGGTCTTCTTTAATGTTGAGTCAATCCTACTTCTACGGGAAGACTTGGTCGGAGTCCATATAATTCTAAGTCTTTAGTTAGTCGAGATGACGTGGAAAGAATAGAGTTGTGAAGGAGAAACAACAACAACTGAGGAGTGAAGAAATATGAGAGCACAAGCTCTGTGTTTGTGAAGTCAGTAGAAGAAGCCATTGGAGCCGAAGCTCATATTAGTTATTGTCTTTTGTACTCACGCATTGCACCGAAGTTATTAATATCAAGTATTTTGTGTGTTGAGAAATTTCATGTGTATTTTTGAGTTCATGTGCTAAGCATAGCACTGTGTTATTTTGCATCCATAAATTATTCTATTAAGTATTATATCACTGTAAAGCCCTATTTAACAAAGCCTAATAAAATTATAAATTTAAACATAAAATTTCTTTCAATGTATAAGCAATTTCATTATTTAGCATATAAGCATATTCAATAGCATGATGATAACCACCTAT
>JASDQU011176835.1:12479-26554 GCA_032191745.1 Picea mariana
AAGTGATGAGTGATTTGTGAGAACAAAGCCATCGATACCATACAAATTGATTGGGTTCTAAATATAAAGAAGTAATTCGTACCTTTTGTGTATGTGGCACATTATGTAGATCAAAGAATTGATCCATCTAAAGTATCCATGTGATTGGGTCCTTGCCATCAAACTTCCTCATATCGAGCTTAGGAACGTGGTTGGTCTTCAACCCAAAGTTGGAGTTTATCCATTCTTGATTCATCTTCCTTGTGTCCTCATCATGAATTTCATGGGACACAATTTCACTTTCAGGTGTCCTCTCTATTAGGAAATTTTTCATTCCTTCCATGATCTTCCTTTTTAAACCATCCATATTAGTATCCATTATTGCCTCCAATTTAGCTTCAGTTGAATCCATCATCCCTTCTAGTTCATGTTTTTTCACTGTATTATTTTGTAATTCATTTATGTCCCTATGCATTTATTCACCTTCATCAAGAGTCCAAGTAGGAATTTATGGAGGTTTATTTGGTGTAGAAGTTCCCTTTTTGGGTGGCATGTTGGCCAAATATCAGTTTTGAACCTTGATTTTAAGGTGCTTCTTCTAGACAATCTTTCTTCTATTATATCTCCAAAGTTTTGGCCCTTCTAGGTATGAAAATTTCTTTTTTATATTTCTCTGATATTTCTTCTCTGTAATTCCATAGGTCTAATCAAAATTGGATGTGCCAAGTGGAATTTATGGTAACTTCCCCACAACTTGATGATTTTTGTCCTTTCGAGGAGATCTCACTTGTATAGTGTGCGACACACAAAATAATTGATATAAAATTTAGAAACTCGTACCAGAAATACTACAAAATGTCAACTATCCAATGCAACTGGTCTTGCTCAATTTGGATACTCTAGGAAGAAGTTATGATTGTTTTACATGGAAAACCTTCTTGAGACTAGTCAATAGGACTAGTCAGATACCCTATCTTCCACAGGGTGTATCTACAAATGTAAAATGACCCTGAATCTGAAAGTTTTACCACAGATACCTTACTAATTTCTGTGAATATCCCCCAAATTGCAGGGCCTGAAACATTATAGAAACATTTTTATAGCGACAATTCTACAATGAATCAATTAAGGATGATTCCAAAACTCTATCTTGCAGAGGTTTTATCTTCGAAAGTATAAGGCCTCAGGAGATAAAATTTTAACCCAACGTACCTTGATCTGTCTACTAAATATCCTCCAAGCCATTCCTTCTGAAAGGTTGTAGAAAAAAAATTATAGTGAAAATTACAAGGTTTCTCATATGTAGCAGTGAAACCCCGAGACCTTGAGCTCTGATACCATATGTTAAGAACCAAATATCAATATAGCATAGAAAAAACTCAGAATAAGTACTCAACGCCTTGAAAAAGAGAGAAATTCAGATAATAAGCCTCTTCAAGGGGGGAACCTCCTTATGCCCACATAAATGTACAATTACAAGATGATTCCAAATGAAAATGTCTCATTGGTATATATAGGATACTAGGAGGTATAATTACAACTAATTGAATA
This sequence comes from Picea mariana, assembly GCA_032191745.1. Lineage (NCBI taxonomy): Eukaryota > Viridiplantae > Streptophyta > Pinopsida > Pinales > Pinaceae > Picea > Picea mariana. Next base: position 14,010 of record JASDQU011176835.1, read on the forward strand.
AATCCGACATAAATAAAATAACATTAATAATGGAATATGCCCTAATTAAGGGGTAATGAGCCAGTATTTATGGATTAACTATTTAACAATGTTCCTTTTCCAAAACAATAATCCAAGATGGTATTTTGTTTAACAAATTTTCTTGCTAGTTTGCAATTATTTACACAATAATCTATATGCCCAGAATTATTTAATCACAGTAGCCATTGTATCCACATTATCATTATATGACAGTCATAATGAACAACATTGCAATCGCTATAAGAAACCACAATAGCCTTTGAGCCACGACCATAACATTAAATTTAATACTTAATCCTTTAAAACCTACAGGAGTACGCACATTTCTCCCATTAAACTCAAACTAGAGTAAATATGATCTCAATGTGATATTTAGGGTTCAATATAGTCAATGGTAGAGACAACATGCAATTCGACCAGAGAGCTTGGCATTTGAATGCACATACAACTTATTCCATAGGTTCCCTAACACAATTTACCATAGGAAAGAAAGCATGTGACATTTCCCTGGGATGTATGTGTTTCAAAAGAACATACTACACCTTCCAACAGAAAAACAAATGAAGCCAACCCCTTTTAACAATATTGCATAACAAGCGACCAAATATAAACCCATGCCTAACCAAAAAGCATGAATAGTTCTCTCATCAACTTATGTGTAGCAGTTCCCTTAGACTGTATAGCATTTACCAAGAAACGGTTTTAGTGAGGGCATATCAACAAAGCTAGTAGCTTAGGGTTTTGTGAAGACAAAGAACAAACTATTTAAATCTTTCATTAGTTCACATTAAAACCCACAGGCTCGGAAAATGGTGTGTGTACACTAGCCACATAGACCATTAATGTCCATTCATAGGTGGGGTATTCGCAAAGTTCATAGTTTTGGAATATTTTGGTAACTGATTTCAACAGAGAGGCCAACCCAAATATAGATCCATGGACAAGAAGGCTCCACTGCAATCTTTATTCAAAATTTCCATGCAAAGGATTACACACAGCAAGAACACCGCAACCATTTTTTTTTTTAATGCCAATAGTCCATAACAACCACCATAAGAAACTAAGGATGCAACCACAAATACACAGTTCAAAACATAATAACAGCTTGAGAATCACACAAACCACAAGCAACTAGAGCCAAAATTTGATTCAAAGGGAAAAGTAACTCTCATGAATGGAAAAATAAGAAAACCCATACCTGGAAAACTTTGCATGAGGAGAAAACCAAAATTGTATACTTCCTCCATGACCAAGCAAGGCAAAGCAGTAGCAACTACCAGAGCCAAACAATGCAAGAATGATTAGGGTGAAAGGATTGAGGGGAATTTGAGTGATGTGCAGTAAATACACATTTCTTCTCCCTTCAGATTTCATTCAATCCTTATTACGATCCAAACCTACTATCCGACTCACTATAGCACTACACCATTAATCAACCAAATATCCATTTCCCATATCACTTTTGCAAAGTGTGCTACCCCTTACCAATATTAAACTTCTTCAAATGACAACTTTCTAGGAACACAACCCAATATAAAACTCAAACAATACACATCACCATAGTAGCAATGGTTAAGAGCACCAAACTCTTGCCATGAATAATACAATATCAAAACCAAAACTAGATTATTATTCTATCATCCACAAGAAAACATTATCATATTTTATGAGAGATCATCAAAGCCATTTAGTGCCATGTTTTAATCATCCAACCAACACATAAAATTCTATACCACGACCTGGAGCAGAATGAACTGTAGAGAATCGTGTTCCTACCACCACATGGATAGGAAAAATATAAGCATTTCTTATCCACCATATTCCAATGAGTATAACGAGGGGGTCCCACCTACTAGTATATTATTAATATAGATAAATAATAAATCTTGATAATCATTTGTGAGCATAACATTCATCATTGTGTTTTTAAGCATGAACATGCATCTCCTTCAAGATCATACTCCTCAATTCATGAGCATTGGGTACATAAATTATGTTCCTGTGCAAGAGAATTTCATCATTTCCCAATTTATAATCTTCAACCTTTCGTTGCATTTTACCTTGTTGTAATTTTGTTACTATCTCCATGTACTGCAAATATGATTTTGTAGCCTCATAAATTCTACCTTTAAGATCAATTTGATACATGATAATCTCTATAGCATGCAGTTCATGCACTCTCCTGCTGAGTGCATCAACCAGTTTGTTCTCTTTTCCTTTGATGTGTTTGATATCAAAATCATACTCACAGAGAAACTCTAACCATATACTTTGTCTGGAATTTAGATTTGGTTGATCAAATAGATATTTCAGACCATTATGGTCTATCCTTGCCTCAAACCTTTTTCACATGAGGTAGTGTCTCCACTTATTCGAGGCGTGCACTATGGTTGCCAATTCCAAATCTTGAGTGGCATAGAGTCTTTCATGATCTTTCCATTTTATGGATTCAAAACATACCACAAAAACATTCTTACTAAGAACTCCATCAAGTCCTTCATTGCATGCATCTGTGCATACCATGAAATCTTCATTAGGATCTTCAATTCTCAGAATTGGAGCATAGGTTAACAACCGCTTCAATTGTTGAAATCACCCTTCACATTTTGTTGTCCATTGAAACTTCACCCCCTTCCTTTGCAAGGAAGTAATAGGGTGAGAAATCCTTGAAAACCCTGCAATGAATATTTTGCAGTATCTAGCTAGACACATGAAGAATTTGACTTATGTCACCTTCTTAGGTGTTTTTCACCCTTTAATAGCTTCAATATTTGCAAGGTTCACTGTTGTCCCTTCTTCGGATATGATATGCCCCAAATAGTGAATTCGGTTTTGATAAAATGGTCACTTTCTCAATTTGGCATACATTTGGTGATATCTTAACAATTGTAACACCATCCTCAAGTGATGCTCATTCTCTTATTCTGACTTGGAATATACAGGGATTTCATCCAAAAAGACAATGACAAACTTGTCTAAGTATTCCCAGAAAACACCATTCATTAAGCACATAAAAATAGTTGGTGCATTTGATAACCCAAATGGCACCATTGTGAACTCGTAATGACCATACCTTGTCCTGAAGGTAGTATTTTTTATGTCTTCATCTCTGATCCTTACTTGATGGTATCCTAAACTGAGATCAATCTTCGAGAATATCCTTGCATCCTTTAATTGATCAAAGATATCATCAATCCTTGGAAAATGATACCTGTTCTTTATAGTTACCGTGTTCAATTGTCTGAAGTCAATACACAATCTCAACTTCCCATCGTTCTTCTTCACAAATAAAATTGGGGCACCCCAAGTTGACACACTTGGGTGTATATACCCCTTCTTCAGAAGTTATTCAAGATTCATTTGCAGTTCCTTCATTTATGGTGTACTCATCCTACAGGGAGTATTGGATATTGGAGTTGCTCCAAGAATTAAGTTTATAGAGAAATCAATATCTCTCTTTGGGGTTAGTCCTGATATCTCCTTAAACACATCCTAAAAATATTTTAATACTGCATGATCCTCAAGATTTGGCACCTTATCCTTAGATGCTTCCTCCATATGAGCTGCAAATATTTGGAATCCCTTCCTGTAGCACTTCTTCAGCTGCATTCCTGAGATCTCTCGAGCAGTAACTACCTTGGTAATTCCTTGGACTATTCTTGGGTTCCCTTCCCCATTCAGGCAAGTAAATGCCCTTTTATGACAGTCTAAGACAACATGGTGTTGGTATAACCAATCCATACCAATTAGACAGTCATACAAACCCAAGGGCAAGATGTTCAAATACGCCTTCATACTTATCCCATTCATGTCCATTGGACATGATTTAACTAGCTCAACAACTTTTCTCTTGGCTCCTATAGCCAGCTGCACCAACCAAGATTTCCCATGCTTTATTCTTGGAAATTGTAATCTTTCCACTACCCTAGGATCTATATAGCGATGACTAGCTCCTGAATTTATTAAAATAGTAAAGGCATGGTTATTGATCATACCTTATACTTCAATCATGTATGATTGAAAATTTTCTTGCTTGTTGTCCAGGGTTGCATATATTCTTGGTACACTTATGCCCATGTCCTCCACTGTTTAACCTTGTTGTACATTGTGGAAAACTCTCACCTTATATTTTTTGTGAGGATGGTCTATATACAAATGATATCCTTTACAACCCCAACATTGAATGTGTGTCTACCTTGGCCTTTTCCAACCTATCTCAGTCATTTTGGGCTCTCTAGTGGTTTTTTGTCCCTAAGAATTGTTTTTGAAGAAGGGTGGCTTGTTCCCCTTCTTTCTCTGCTCCATCTTGAATTTCTTCTTGTATTCTTGAGCTCTTTGGAAAGTAGGATTTCCCTTACTCTAATCATATAAGAACTTGGTTATTCTTATGGTTTCCTCCAAAGTTTTAGGGTCATCATACCAAATCTTATCACCGATGAAAGATGGTAGCCCACTCAAATATCTCTGGATCTTAACTGTCTCATTCTTGTTGAAGGAGACATACTTAAAAAATTATAAAAATCTTCTTTCATATTCATTAATGGTCATGCTACCTAGTTTGAGTTCAAATAACTCTTTCATCTTTCTGTCATGATACCTCTTGGTTAATTATTTTTTCTCAAAATGATTCTTGAATTCCTTCCAAGTCACATTTTTCTCTCTGATGTGTTGCACTTGCAAACTCCGATCCCACCACATGGATGCCTTTCCTTTAAGCTGGTAGATAAAAATTCTTTTTTCTACATGAGAAGAATAATTATGCAGTTGGAAATATTTTCTCATGCCTAGCGTCCATGTTTCAACATCTTCATCCTTATTGAATTCTCCATCAAAGGTAGGAGGTTTGATCTTATTCATTTATCCTCTTAGTTCATCCACCCCAGACCTATTATGATGCTTCCTGACAGGAGATGGACTTGATTTGTTGTGTTCTCTCCTATTGGAATGCCTTTGGAAGTGATGGTGATGTCTTCTACCACTCCTTGATCTTCCTTTTCCCTCGAGGGTCTTGTGGCTTCCTGATTTACTGGAGCCACTCTCCTTATCCAACTTATTTTCAATTCTATCCAGGCTCTACATTAACTTCATATTGAAGTCTTCCTACTACTTTTTGGATTTCATAAGACTTTCATTATCAACCTTCTGACTTTGTACATATTTTTGCAAATTTATAATGGTATCTACCATATTCATGTTATCATCCTTTCCTTCTCCATGTCCATTGGAGTTTGTTCCTTCCATACCCAAATGGACATCAATTCCTATGATATAATCTTCCTGACTATAATTATCTTGTGCATCATCCATCTCTCTGCACTTGTGATAAATCTATTCCATTCTTACAACTGTTAATTCTGCAAAACAAATGTGTATCCAACAGAACTTTGTCAAGCTAATTCTCAATAATTTCATGAAAAAATGAACTATTCTGATTCATTAAAATATCAGACTTCTTTTTTGTTGATTTCCTGATAAATTGACTATTCATATCCAATTTATGGGAAAACATTTATATTCTATTGTTCAAAACCCTTCTAATGCCTTCTTTCATGCTCTAATATGAGTCCTGAGCAGAAGTTATTGACACATGAACTCTCATCCTAAAACCCTTTTATGCATTCTTCTATTGTAAATACATTGTGAACTCTGAAATTGGGGTGCCAAGGATATTATTAGCTCTCATATTTGATCACTAACATGATCGAATATTCACATAACCAAATTTTTAATACAGAGTCATTGAACCTCCTATCGAGGATCGAAGATCATGCTTGAATCAGCGTGGAGATCTATGAATAGGGATGATCATGGAGTCCCAACTAGCACGATGTATATCTCCTTTCCTTAGTTTCACAATAGAAATTGCTCGCCTGTAGTAGAATTGATGCCAACCATTTATCTTGTTGAATATAAAGATTTATAGTCTAGGAGGATTTTGGAGGTTAAACCTACACGGATGTTAGTTCTTCCCCAAATCTCTGCAACATATCTCCACCGTAGATATTACATGTGTTGATAAGACGGTCGAGACTTAATCAGATGTTGGTCCAACGGTCCCTCTATGCAACTCCCATATCTGACGGTTGTTGTGGCTTTCCAATGAATTCATCCTTCGATGGTCATGATCTATTCTTTCCTTATATTGATGTCTCCTGTAGCTTCTTTCACCATGGTTGTGTGAGCTACCTTAACCTTAATGGCTATCCAAAAATTGTCTTTCTTGTGAAGTTGATATTTGCACATGTGATCTTCTTTTGTAGATAAATGTTTTTCTCAGACTCATATTGGATCCTCTCATAAGGCACATAGGCGTTCCTTACATATTTATGTGCAGTTCTGTATAATTTAGGACCCCACAGACTCCTTCTCTAAGCCATTTTATTTCTTTTGAAAACAATTTATGGGAACTAGCCCTTTTTATTTGGCCCCCAATCTCATGTGAGAACTTTTGTGACCAAGCGCTAGGCTAATAGGAAATTATCTGGAGCTTCAATACTTTGGGGCTCTGGAACTTTGAAGGTTATCTCAACTCTATAATTCAAATTCCCCGAACCACCGAATTGGCAAACTCCCGAAGAACAGTGGATCGACGATCCTCATTCTCTGCTTAGATCTATGGTCAAGAAGACCTCCAGGACTCCGTGATTTGGGAATTCTAATTCTCCATATTGTGCTTCCTTCCAAATTGTCGAATTACTAGAGATCCTCTCCTTCCTCCACATATCATCTCTCAATCAATGATCGAGATTAACTCCAAACTTCGGGAGTTCTCGACCTAAAGAAACCTGCAACTCAATTCATCCAGAGTACTAGGTCTCTATACCTTTGGATCTAGCACCATGTTTTCATAGTAATCAATGGAAAATATGGACTCTGGCCTTCAGGAATCCTTGACCCCAACTACTTATGCCTTGAATACCCTAAAGTTCCAAGTATCTGGATTGCAGGATCTACTGCCACATATCCTCTCCCGATCAACGGTGAGGATTTACTCCACTCTTCGGAGCTTCATGGGTTTCACCTTCATCTCACTTTGTTCCTTCTAAACGTCAAATTCATGAATATGATGATATTATTTTCTCAGTTGTCAATCAATTAATGTAGTGACACGGGGCCCCACCGATGGGAGACATATGTCAGGTCCCAATTGGTACTGAGGGCCTATAAATGTTACAAAAACAAGTGACACGTGGCATGCTTAGAGTAGGTCCATGTCAACCTAGGTGATGTCATCATGCCACGTCGCGCTGATGCTTCATGACTTCGGGACTTCAGGAATTTGAAACTCTGGGACTTCGAGAGACTTCTCCACACTACAACACAAATACCTTGAGTGTCGAATTCCTAAATAGTTTGATCTGCAAACACGTGTACTCAAACACAAACAGTCCAAATGAGTTAAGGACTTTAGGACTTCAGGAGGAAGTCTATTCCTTGTGCACTACAACCAATTTCCCCTAACATCAAACCATCGAACAACTTGGGAAATCCAATGACTCTCCTCCTCCTTGATGATCTATGGTTCTAAATTACTACGAGACTTAAAAAATTTGGGCTTCAACCCCTTTTTATCAAAAAAATGTAAAATTCGCCAAAGTCACAAAGTTTGAAGGACTTGGAGGTTAAATTTCTTGCACCTTTTCCATATTTGACAGCTAGGAAGGGTTTGCCTCCCCCCGCGCAGATCCTATGGCTCAAATTAAATATCATGGTTATCAACCACGATTTCTGTGATAACTACTCTGCCACTCCTCCTAAGCTTTCCATTACCACCCAAGAGCTATCTCAACGCCCCTCTAGAACTTCATACATCGAATCCCTGTGGATGTTTTACTCCAAATTCCAGATTTTTGGCCCATCCAGGTTTAGTTTTGAAACCATGGGCTATGATACCAATTTGTGGCATCCCTAACCACCCAAGCCGGTCATTCCACTAAAAATAACCACTCTTTCTTAGCTCTGATACCAATTTGTATCATCCCCACCCTCCAAAGCTGAGGCATGCCATTGAAAGACTTTCATATGTCGAAAATATCATACTTAATACATTAAAAATAAACATCTACATTCTATTACTTACATATAATTATGTGGAAACATACAGTAAATAAACATAGGTATAACATACAACATGTAATTAAGCATATATAAAAAGTACTTATCTGTTTAATAAGGCCACCAACTGCATTCAAACCTTCCAGAAACCTCCCAGGCTTAGACCATGCTGCTCCAAGCTATCAGCAGTGGGTCAACCCCGAGCTGGGACTAAAATCCACCTAGGGTAAAGGGAATCCTAGGCTAGGATAAGGTTACAAAGTCTATAGGAAGGATTTTTTCCCCAGGAGTCCACTAATGTCCACAACTTATAGTCCCTCATTCCCCACATGTTTTTTCTATCCCAGGGAATGTGCCCCTTCTCTGCTCGAGAGTCCTTCGGCTGCCCCACTTCCCTTCCAGGGATTCAGCAACAAGACAAACATGAAGAATCAGAGAACTAAAACTTTCGTGAGGCTCCCTCTGGGAAAATCACCTCCCCAACAACCTCTCTCACCTGGAGAGAGTTTCTCATAGGCACAACAACCTGCTTCTTAAGTTCAACTCCTAGGCCAATCTAGTCAGGGTAGTAATAGCAACAAAATTGAATATGGATCTGTTAATGACATCAAGCCACACCAGTCTATAGAAAATCTTGGGCAGAAACAAAAAGATTCTAGGGTGCGATATGGCTCATGAACTGTGTAGTTTTGCTATGCTTCACAAGATTAAATGAGTTAGCTTCATAGGATTTCCAGGTTTCCTATATTGAATGAATGTTGCAAAGGTCTACGATTAAGAGGATGGTTCAATGTGTGATTCCATGAGTGTGTGGGAAGAATGGCATGAATGGTTGAGTGAACCCCCACAATGAAATGATTTCCCACCTAAAACTGCATGTGCCAAGATTGACACATGGATTTCTTAGATGCTCGTTTCTCCCCACTTGGAGTTCATTCCTTTCCCCAAATGAATTTAGGATAATAAGAGTCATTTCCCAAACCTTATTATTTTAGGAATATATTATAATATTCCCTTAGAGATAAGCCCACAATCTTATCCCTTTTCCTAGCCTCTTAGACCCCTTCCCTTTCCCTTCCCAGTGGAGCTTAGTCCCCCATAACTCTTTCTTCATGGTCATTCTACACACAATGATGTTTTATATTAATGATATGAGTATTTACATATAAAAAAATTAGGCTCCCTAGCCTTCAACATCTTGGGTCTCCAGCCTAATAAACACATAAGCCTCCTAGATTATAAACACTTAGCTCACCAACCTATAAACATAATTACAATTCAGAAGGGGCTTGACCTTGGGGTATTACATGTTGATAGTGTTTCCTTTGGTATATTGTTGATGCATTTGTATATGTTTGAGGCACATTTTTGGTGCATGGTGTGAGGCATATCCTTGGTACATGTCTTGGTGACATTGGTACATGGTTGTGGTACACACTAGGTATGAGGGACATGTCTTGGTGGTCTTGGTGATGTTGGTATGTTAAGATAAACCTTAGTGATGTTATTGTACATTGATTAGTATCACATCTTGGCTATATTGGTATCTTGTTATTGTGTCTATCTTGGTTATTGTTACAAGGAAAATCTCTCTATGGATAGGGTAAACCACAACAGATGGAAATGATTGCAGAAATCAACTCTATTCTCAAGTATGTTATATAAAAAATATGTTACCGAGACAAGATAAAAGGCCTACCTCGTCTGGATGTTTGATGAAGTTCACCATTGAGGACTTGACCCAAAGAAATATACCCTCAACTAGTCCTCAACAACCAAGCAAAGAAATAATATGGAGATAATATATGATGTTAGCACATTCAACAACATAATCCATTAATATACATAACAAATACGCCCATGGAATAATAATTCAAATATTTGCAAGATATCAATTGGATGGTAAAAGAGTATTTCTATTAATATATGATCAGTAGAAGTGAAAAAGTTAAAGACTTCCATGTCGGCACAGTTTAGAACCGAGAAACTAAGTTCCTTCCAACTGGGCCTCCACCACTTCAATCCTCCACCAAAGACAAGCTCATAGAAGATATACAATGAAGTTCTCAATGAATAAGGGAAGAGCTTGGGGGTTGAACACTGTGTTCATACTTAAAGGACAAAGGGATGTAGACTCAATATGAAGTAAATAATTTCTCTAGAGTAACTTTGCTCTTAAAGTTGAATTATTTCTCCTCCTTTCCATAGCTCAGAATTGGGCCATTTATATCCTTCAAATGGAACTGAAGGGCCAAGTCAGAACGTTTCCATTATATGGAAGGCCAAGGATCATTGATCTCCTATCATGACATGGAAACCCGACACCATTTTTTATTTTTGGGAACAAATATCGATGTACGTGGGTTGTAGTGGTGCAGTCTACCTATACGCATGTTGTATAGTAGACAAGGTGCATACATGTGGGAAAAAATGTATTTTTAGCTCTCGGATTTGCAAAAAGGGATGAAAATTCTGCATAGGGAAATGGAAAAAGGCCTTTTGTGCAAGATTGCATAGGGTGAGGAAAATCTTTCTATAACAGATTCCCCCTAATGTGTGAGGTTAGAGGAGTATCTATGATGGCCAAAATACATTATAAAAACCCATAAGTGAAGTGACAGGGAACCAACTGGTGTTGGAGAAATTTCTATTTTTGACACACTAGTTCAGTGGGAGTTAACTGACTAGTTCTATTTTAGACTTTCTATTTTTATCATCACTATTATGAATGCATGCATCCCTAAGAAAAGCTAACTGCTTGATTAATTTTCTTAATTATGGAATGTTTTTCCCTATATATGAGTGTATTCCACTCATTCATCGCATTATATTGATCATGATTTATGCATCAATCATCGGCTCATTGGAGTAGTGTGAATATATTTTCTCATTCTTCCATATTGTATCTCTCTTCCTTTTGTTGATAAGATTTAATTGTGCATACTTTAGATAGATATCCTATATATGTTTCCATGAAATACTGACATGGTATTAGAGCTATGTTGCATGGAACAAGCCAGACAAGCCAAAGAATAAGGAAAATCGGGGTTTCGGCAAGCTAAATCCGTGGTTGTATCTTTCAGTAGTTATTCCTCCCAAAATATTACATTTTTGAGGAAATGGATTGCTAGAAAATGGCTTGTTACAAAAGTAAATCATCCCATTCTGGAAATGGGTTTTCAACCGTTTGACGAGATTCCTCACCATTTGCTCAGAAAGTAAGATGCAAGATAGCCTTCTGAAACTAATATGAATCCGTGGTCGTACCTTTCTACATTCATTTCTCCCCAAATTTATGTTTTGGAGGAAGCAGACCGCATGGAAAGTAAATTGGTGTATTTTGGAAGTGGGCTTTCAACCGCTTGGCAATGTTCTTCATCGTTTTCTCAGAAATTAAGTCACAAGATCATCTACTGAAACTGATATCAATTTTCACTTAAAGTGTCCTTTCTGCCATGATTTCTTAATTTTTCACTTGCAGATTGAGAGTAAATTTTTAGGGGTTCTTAGAAATAGTGGGAGATATGGATAGGAAAAATTTTGTACAGTCAAACTTGGTGGTAATCCTCACACCATACAATTATTTTGATTGGAAGCCCAAGGTAGAATTCCAGCTCAGAAGGAAAGGATTTTATAATTTGACGATGGTGACAGAAACATAGCCTACATTAGCGATTGAGAAGATGAGATGGGCGAACTGTAAATATGAGGCCACAGGACTACTTCTTGAGTTAATCTCCACTAATTTATGTTTTCATATTTTGGCATGCAAGGCTCCAAATGAGATCTAGACCACCTTGGAAGGACTCTTTGGAAATCAGGATGAGATGCGAGGTCATATGCTTGAGGTAAAGTTGAATACCTTAGACCCTAAACGTTTTGATAATATACAAGATTTTTTTACTAAATTTATATATTTTCTATTAAGCTTGGGTGAATGTGGTATTGATAAGTCTACACAAGAGAAACAACTTATTCTAACAATCTTGGCCAATCTAGGACAAGAATATGTTGTATATGTCTCCAATTTCCATTATGGCAGGTGTCTTTTTGGAACAAATTGGAAAATGCCTATGTTGGCTCAGTTCATTGAGTCTCTTACACAAGAGAAGACAAAACACATACATATGGGCCTCATGAAAGATCCCAAAGAACATGCACTAACCATGCATGATGGAAAAGGGTCATACAATTAGAAATTGAAGTAGAAAGGAAAGGAGTTATTACATCCAGAGTAAAAAAAGGAGGGATATTCCAAACCCTTCAAGGATTCTTTAGGTTCCAAAGATTCTTCAAATTCCAAAGGGAAGAATAAGAAGGGAAAGTAGTGCACATATTGCAATAAACCGAATCATGAAGTATCCACATGCATGAAGAAGCAGATCGATCTTATGACACAGGTACTTCAAAGGAATAACCTTGGAGACTTCATTCCTGAAGGAGCCAAGAAGAAGAAGGAAGAAGAACAT
>JASDQU011176836.1:0-13701 GCA_032191745.1 Picea mariana
TTCTTGTTGAAGTCTACTAGGAAATTTTCATTGTAAACGAAATTGGATACCAGAGACAATTTGTACATCACCTGTAGATTTTCTGGCCCAAAAGACCCAACTGTGACCTTTTGTCAATCAAAAATAGTCCTGGTTGGGATATCTACGTGGTCCAGTGCCCAACCGATAATATCATTGTAGGGCAAGAGCTTAGGCCTTGTCGCTATCTTATGTAGCTCTGACTGAGCAACAATTTTGTATTTGGTAGATAGGTACTCCTTCTCATTGTCGCTTGAATCATCCAGGCAATTTACCAATTTGTATTGTAAGATGTTGAATACTTGCCTCCAGGATTTGACGATGTCTATGCTTCTAGGCGAGGTGTCGAAGAGAACATCTGTTTTCTGGCTTGAACTTTCACTGGTCGCTTTATTTGCTTTTCGCGGAGGCATGGTATCAGATCTCAGAGTTTTGTTATCTATCACGGAAAATGCACAAGACTGATTATCTCGCTAAACTAGCTCTGCCAAAACGCGAATGTAATTCAGAATAAAAACAAATCTTCTTTGCCTTAAGCGCATCAATTCGCGTATATCTTCACTGACAATGCGTTTAATTCCCTTAATAAAAAGATTTGGCCGATAAAGCAAGATCTTATTTGAAATCATTTCCCTAGATCAACTATTAATGCCATTAATGATTGATGTTTCATGGTCAGGAAAAGCATAGATAAAATTTGAATGTACCCGAAATGCAAATCAACAAAAATTTAATCATGATATAATATTGTTCGATGTGTTAATGAATCAAGTTTATTTTGTTAATTAATCATGCTTAACCTTAATCCATTTCAGGGTTTCAGACCTCAGGTTATCCTATACTAGTTTGAGCTATGTTCTCCGAATCGCGAAATCACGATTGATTAATTAATATTAATTATGTTTAACCTTTTAAATAATCACGATTAACTTTAAGGGTTTCACGATTTTGTATATCAGGACTTTTGGTGGTCGCTCAAGGCAGGATCCTTGAATCGCGAAATCGCAATATAATTAACTAACATTAATTACTTTTAGTCCTTTAATTAACATAGTTTTAAAGCTTAAGACAGTTTCACGATTTCGTATATCAGGACTTTGGAGTTCTTACATGTTGGACTATTAGTATCGTGAAACCCTGAAACCCAACATTTCGAAGGTAGACTTTAGTGATTTGACCTTTTAACGAGTGGGCGGCTCCATAACTTTTAAGGACTTCAGATCGTTGGATTAAATGGAAGACTTCATTAACGATGATATTCAAGTGCACGTTTGTCCTTATTTAAACAAGAATGAAACTTATCTAAGTCTAAAGTTTAGAAAAATATATATGTTCCAACATAGGCTCCATCTAGGGATCACGTCTCCTTGCGAGTCATGAAGAACAGTAGACCAAGTGCCTTTATTAGGTAAATGGAGTCATTATTGCATTTTGTGCAAATTTTTCAGAAAAGGATCACACTGAGAAAAGGGTTTCAATCGTAACTTAGAAAACCTTCAAAACACATCAAATCATGACTTTTAGTTAGGCTATTTGAAATTTCTCTTTCCTGAAACTGTATTCAGATTTGCTCAAGATAATCAAAACAACCTTAACCTATCTATCAGACTCTGTTCGATCTTATTCGTGTCAAGGCAAAGTGATTTTAATGATTTAATTAGGGAGTCCTTAGTTGGCTTAGAATGTAAATCTTGTCGAGAGGAAGAATAACTACCAGAGTACATTATAATACATGTATAACAACCTTGTAGATATCATAGACATTTCTTCACTGCCAGCGAGCCTCTTCAGTACCTCGGGGAAGTTATCTAATTCCCAAATTGAATTTCCTTTCACCACTTCATTTTTTAATCTTGCATTTAAATGCTTTAGATGAGGGCAATCATTTAATGAATTTCCTTTCATCATCTCTTTTTTGAACTAGATGGGGGCAATCATTTAGATGAATTTCCTTTCACCATTTGTCTTATATATATATTTTTAAGCATGAAGTGGGGGCAATCAACTTGTATGTCATATACCAGGGATGATATCTTCTTATAATTTAACAACAGAGGTTTGTTAACTCACTTTGATTGCTCCAGGTTAATTTCCTTCCGACCTTCAAGACACCTTCACCTACAAGGAATTTTTTCACGGGGGGTTTTTACATTTTCAGGGGATTGCCTTGAGTGAGATCAATCAGTTTGAATCTGTTAGAAAGGCTAAAGTAGTAAGGATTAACCTAGACATACTTTCTTCCAGTTAAATTGAGAGGTGCGTATAAATATTCACCTAACATTACTTTGAGATATGTTTCTGAGTTTTCAGAGTTAAGGCAAAATATTCTCTCCGTGGAGACCAAGGGAGAAGATGAGAACCAAAGGGAACATAAGCTTTAAGATGGGCATATTGGAACAATAATAGTATTAAAAAATTCTATTGTGAACATGATCAATCTCACATAAGCTTTTCAATGATTCTCGTATTTCCTTAAACTCTTTTATTTGTATATCATTTTTATTTAATTTTCATTTAATTAATTAATTTTATTTTATTTATTAAACATCAGAGAATTTTTTTAAGATTAGTCTATAATTCTCATATTCCTCTTATCATTGGTTAGGTGACAATATTTCTATGAATGGGACTTCTTTTAGATTTAGCTAAATTTCCTTGAAAACTTCAACTTGGTTCAATAGGTTTTAGAAGCTCACACCTTAAAATTTCTTCATATTTTCAACTAAGTCAACTATTTATTTATCACCTGTTTCCGCAACATATCGCTATTATGATTTTTTTTTTTTCTGATATTTCGACTATGAACCAGTATCCTACGATAAAAATAAACATGAGAGCTATCAGATACTTCTAAAAAGAAATAGTAACCATGACCTGTTTTTTTATTTTCCTGTTTTCCTTTTTGAAAACAACAAACGTGTCTGTATTTACAGTGAAAGTAGAAACTTACCAAAGAAATGAAAAAACCGTGAATCAAAGTAAAGAAATCAAACCAGTATATATAGTGAGAGTTTGGAAACCGTTTATTGCATAAAATGCTTCAGGTAACGCCCGTTGATAGGGGTGTTAAGGATTTTTCCATCAATATTTTCCAATAAAAATGAATTATTCTCTTCGAAAGCTGTGATATTGAAGGGTCCACACCAAATATGGTCGAATTTGCCTTGTTTTCCTGAGTCTTCCTTCCTAGCATCCCACTCCATATATGGACATGTTTTATCGAGTACATCTTCTCGAATACGGAAACGATTTTAACAACAATGCAATGCCACCATCTTCGTTGACATCCATTAACCAGAAGTATTCTAAACACTCCATATACTTAGACCATGTATATTCATAACCAAAACATAATAATCATCTTGACAACCTGTAACAACGAATATCTTTGAAATTAAGCAAATATAACCAAAAGGAACTTTTACCCATGGAACCCTGACTTCGAGCCTTCGGGAGAAATCATAAGTCATAATTTGAAATCACCCGGTGGTAGAATCTCCCGAAGTGGAACCTACTGCTTGAAATGGTGAGAAAAACATAAATTGATGAAAGGTTAAACACCGGGGATGTTTGAAGACCCGAATAATTTGACTATCGTTGATTTGAGTATGATATGATTAGTCAGATGATGAGTTGGCAGAACCCGGGCAGATATCTCTGTCACAGATCTTCAATTTTTCTTCTTGTCAGGTTGATCCAATTTCCCAAAAATGCTATACCCAAAATATTGTTCACCTCTTCATTACTTTCTGAACTAAGAATTCCAGCTCGGACTGTAGCGCCATAAGAAAAGTTTCACCAGGGTTGATATACTTACAAAGCTCCTTTCCATTAACGAAATCCTGTAACAATTATTGCACCTTGGGGAAACAAGTAGATCCTATCCCAAGCATGACATCATATACAATGCTCTTATCCATCTTGACATCCCTCAAACACTTCTTAACAGGCTGTTCTGAACCTCCTATCACTGGGCACCAATGAACTTAGTCGGTGCATAGAGTATGCATAACGCCCTTTGTAGACTCTCCTCCTCTTGCCTCGTGGCTATAGTGCTTGGTCACTAGCGATGGCTTGTGGAATGTCTACATTTGATGCTTGGAAACTAGCTTTATTTGGCGCTTGACACCTTCTTTATTCGACGTCGTCGATGCTTGGACASATGGTGCATTAGAATTATATTTTAAAGCCCATGGGAATTATCCCACTTGCAACAATAGAAGTGACTTTGAATTTCTTATATGCATACGTGTGAATAGATGCTATCGACACATAGTGCACCCCTTTTGGGCCCCTCTCGTGAGCTCCTCCTCCATATGACTTGATGCRTGGCGCTTGTTTKCTCGGTCTTGGCTGACTTGTTTTGTATTGCAGGTGCTTGGCTCAATGCTTTAACTGGAGATTGGGTCCGTGAGGTAATTGGCCCAATATTTTTTTGCATAAAAATACTTGGTGAATATGAGTTGTCTATATGATAACTTGAAGAGMTACACACGACCTAGGGTTTGGATAAGTAAAACCCTTTTCTTTTTTAACCAAACCTTTAAAAATAATAAATAAATATTATTTCAAAATTATATAAAATAATTTTAAAATAATACAAGTTAAAAAAGAATTGTAGTTTGGTTTAACAACATGTCATTTTTAGATCCATTTCAAATTGCGAACTAAGATAGATAGAAGAAATTTGAAAACTTTTGATGCAAGGATTTGAGATTTTGACAACTGGTGATGCAAGGATTTGAAATTTTTACGGTAGATAAGCTTGGAAAAAATGGTGAAAGGTTTAGAGGTTTTACCACAGCGGAATAGCTTACGCCGGGGGACAAGGATTTAAAGCTAGTGCAACTTGACAAAAAATTTGGCGAGGGAAACAAAGTTTATAAATTTCAATATTTGTTCTAACAGAAGGAACACAATTTTCTTCTAATATAGACTTGCTAATGAGGAATCTATCCAATCTGGCTCCAATGTGTGTTGGTCCATGCCTCTTATTGGACTAGGTGAAACGTCCCAAAGTAGTTCTGATGTCAATGAGGTCAAATATTGTCAAAATGTCCTCCATGTTTTCTTTGGTGGCCTCTCTAACAATAAATCCACCCCTTTTTTCACAGCTATGCAAAGTTGTGTTGAAATCTCCGGAAAAGATGAACATGGATGGCCTTATCCTATTTTGCAGAGGAAATAAAGAATTCCAACACATATCTTTATCTCTATTGATTTAGGGCATATGAATATTTATGATAGAAAATAACTTACCTGAGGGAAGATGCTGGAGCGAGACCAATATCCAGTTAGACTCGCTTTCCCATTCTTCTATTTGAAATAGATGAGAATTTCGAAGTGTGCAGATGCCTCCAGAATCCCCTCTGGAGCTAACCGCTTTCCATTGACTTGACTTCCAAACAAAGGAACTTGCTTGAAGGACCTAGTCATCCTTCATTTTCGTTTCCTGGAGGAGGAGGATGTGGGGTTGTTCCGTTCTGAGAAGATTCTTCACCATACCTTTTTTATTTTCACTTCCCAATCCTAGATAATTCCAAGAAATGACTTTAATCATTTAGAAGATTGTTTTGAGTTGACCCCCTTAGAGGGGACTGAGCCACCTTGGTTCTTTGATAGTCTAGGTTCCTTGATGGTCTAGATTCCTTTTTGGTATGGCCATGTAGTGTGCTTTGTCTACCCATATCAATGACTTTTCTTGTTGCCACTTCTCTGCGCTGAGAGTTCGATTTCCTTCCCGGTTTTCTAGTTGAATGGACATTTGTTGTTCCAATGTATGAATCCTCTTCTGAGCTATCCTCTATTTCACCCTCTTCTTGAACTTGCTTTCAGACGATTTATTGGGATATGGGGGGATCAAGAGGGTCGTCTGTCAAATCGGTGGGCGCAGATTGAGCTGCTGGTGTTTTTGAAGCTGACTCTTCTTCTATATCCGAGAGGATTTAATATTGGTTTTTGGTAGGAATAGCATGCTTACTAGTTCCAACTGAAGAAGAGGCATGAACCTCCTGATATTTAGAGGGAGATCCTTGAGACTTTGGATTGGAGGGAGCTCCCTCATGATGTGGAGCTTTTCCCGACCCCAACATTTCCTTGGGGTTTGGTTTTTCCACTTTGGTTGCTGCCATTTTTCCTGAACTTCTTTCATCAGGTCCTCCATCTAAGATTTAGGGCAACACTTGGAAAAATGGCCATACTCATGGTAGATCTTACATTTGAAGGGGAGTTTCTCCTAATCCAACTTAATTTTGATGGCTTCTAAGAGTCCTTTTTCCATACCTCCATGCAAATCCTGGTGTAGGATTGTAATCCCTCCTTTGGCTCTGCTTTATCGATATACCTTCCTAGTGAATTTCCAATCACCCCGAGAGTTTCCTCATTCCAACAATGCAATGACAAGAATGGGAGATGGACCCAAACATGAATTACTTAAGAAATATCTTTTTTTGAATTAAAATATGGTGACCAATGATTTAGGTAGAGGCCACGATCCCCCATGAAGTATGGGCCATTCTAAAAAATCAGATCTCAATCATTCTTTTCCTCAAAGAGGAATGCAAAGAAACCCTGACCACAAAATGACAAATACATTATCCCTTTTAGATGAGGTTCCAATTTTTTTTGACCCAGAGAGCAACCGATCACGGGGAGGACCAGATCTCCATAAATTGGCCAATCAAACCATGCTTGGTGAACTTCAGGGTGAGGGATATGGAGCCGGCTTGGATCAAAACTTTGGGGATTTCTTCTAGCTTCTTAACAAAACGAGATTGTGATTGCTTCTGTGATTTGGGGAGAGATGCTACCAAGGAAGCGAAGGAAACACTGTTAGATCCATATGGGGGAAGGAAACAAGTGGGCTAAGGAGCCCCCAACAGGGGAAGCCATTGCGTCCGCATAAGAGAGGATAGGGTTTTCACAGGGATGCACACCACAAAAAAGTGTTTGTTTATAAATTGTTACTGATTTTAAAATTTAGTGTTAATTTTTAATGTTGAAATTTGACATCTAAGTTTATTATACTATTTTTTTATTCACCTTATAAAAATATTTTATTTAATTATTATTAATGTTAAAATTTATTGTTAATTTTACATATTGAAATTTGATATTTAATTTTATTTCTAATTCGTATTGTTTAAAATAAAAATAACACTTTTTATAAAATCATAAGAATATTATCTTTATAAGAAATAAATTTCATATTAATAATATTGTTTTTATTATAAAATTAAATCTCACATAATAGAAACATTGCAACAACTCAAAATCCCACCTAATATAAAATTCCACCTCATATAAGCACTGCTAACACTTCAAAATGCCATAAAAGATAACTGTTTTATTGTCACTAAAATTATACCCTTGAAGACTTAAAAGTATTACAAAACATGGATCCAAAAATTTCATAATAAAAAATATAATCCTTATTGGTATTGTCAATATTAAAATAAATATAATCTTTCTTCATATTATTAAAAGGTATTGTCTAACTGTTCAACGTTTTGTTTTTTTAGTTGGTATTCGACAACATAAATTTACACGAAATCGTAATTTTCTATTGTTTAAATTGTATTTTTGAATGTAGGAATAAATTTGGCGTGCTGAAAAACCCCTGAAACATTCAAATTATACAAAATTAACCACTCAAATGTACAGATCCAACAATTTATCACCGAATTTCAAGCAAATATCTTTGAAAAAATCCTAAAAAATGACCAAAACATAAAATGTTTAAACTATGACTTATTAAAATTAAAAATCTACACCAACCTAAAAACCTCAATAAAAATCTCTAACATTGAATCATTGTGAAATAAATCGCATTAACATATAAACATTTTATAAAACTTAAATAGAACACATAAATCATTGTATAAACTTAATAACATAATAATAGAAGAAATGAGAAGGGGAACGGGAAGGCACTCGAAGGTGCTATGGGCATTCAAGGAAGGTCGTGCCCGATGACGTTAATGTTTGCTCACTAGATTGACTAGTTATTAGACATGAGCATTGATACTCTAAGCAAGTGTCGGTGTCGGTGTTGGTGTCGGGTCTTTTTTGTCGTGGAGTGCTATACTTCACATGAATGGAGCAACGCAAAATCCAAATATTTCAACAAGAAATAAATGGTAAACTCTAATACTTTTCAAATCGATGGTAATAGCTCAAGTGGTTGGGAGGTAAGTTTTGTACTCTCTCCACCTAAATTTAATGAGACATTTGGCCAGTAGTGATGAGGTTAGAAGGGTAGGCATCCAAGTGTGAGACCCACAAGTGTGTCTCCAAATGTTTTATCCCTTGCTAACTCATAAATTACCTAACTAGTGTTGGTTTATGAGATATTTATAGTGGTGACTCCCACTAAATTTGTTGGACACCAAAATTAAAATTAACACTTGGCACATGATTGAATTCGAAATGATGGTTGAGATGAAAGATTTAAAATAGTTAGATTGTGAAAGAGATGGAATCAATAGTAACATTGAGACATTGAGAAGCTTGAATATGATAGTGATTTTATAAATTTTAAGAGAATTAAAGTTTTAAGGTATTATGAAATTTTGTTGATATCTCAAGTTGATTAGAATTGGATCTTCAAAGATTTGAAATGTCAAAGGTTAATTCTTTGGTTGTTTTGAGCTTAATCACCCTTGTGAATTTCAATGTTTGAAACTTTTTAAAATCCTTATTGATGTATGTATTATACCTACATTATGCCTTGAGAGAAGCTTCTTTATGCTTTTGAAATAATTGTTGGACAATTGGTTTGGATAGTTGGTTGTCATTGATGTCAAATCTTGGAGAGTGATCTTGGAGATTGATGTTAACCCTTGGAGAAGTCCAAAAGCCCGAGATTGTTGGACAATTTGTTATCATCTGTATGATCGAGTTTGATTGTGAGTTAGTTGATGTCAACATATGTGATGGATACATTTAATGAAGTTTACATGAAGCCCCAGAGGTGTGGTTATGGAACCCAAAGTTTGTTGAGGAATATGAGCATAAAATATAGTGAAAATGAAAATAAGATATTGATAGATGACTAGTACTCATCGTGTTGTTTCTGGTGATATGTGGAATGCCACGTGGTTCCTCACAGTTAGGGAGATATGACCTTGTAAAGTTGGAAGCCCCGAAGAGTGGTCAAGAAGCCCCTAGTTTGTTACAAGTCTTGATCAAAGGGTAAAGTGGTTGCAACAAGAAATCCCTAAAGTAAGGAGAGCAGTTACTATGAAAAAGTATATAAACACCTCAAGGAGTCTCTCATAATGACACACACTTACATTGAATATATATCTTGTGAATGTTATGGTTATGTTTTTATTGACAAATTTGAGGTTAAATCTGACGTCAAGTCTAAAGTTACAAAGGAAGGTCGAAGGTGAAAGTCTTGGAGTTGCATAAACTATGAATAACCCTAGTTTTCGAGGCATCTACAAGTTGCAGGTCATAAGGGCGCAGATGTATGTGGTATTCAATGGAGAAATGCACGGATATCCGCGAGTAGTAGTAAAGGAAGTCATAGATATGTGAAAAGCTTGTGAAAGGGTGAGAAGAGATGTTGGTACCTGGTTGCTAAGGATTGTGGAAGAAGTTACATGTCAGTTCACAATACAACATGTCGGCTACAGGATCAAAGAAGTATTATTGGCTATCTTGGTGTATGGTTTGGTTACATGTTATGGTGCATACTTGAGGCTTGGTATATTGTGTTATGAGGTTGTATCTTGGTGATATTAGGGAGCATGCTAGAGGCATGCATTTGTGTGATTTGGTATATGAATTGAGGCCCATCATTGGATGCATGGTATATGTTGGTTGAGGTCTACTTAGTGAGATACATTGCTAGTTCATATCTTGGTTTAGTGGTATATGGTGTATGACATGATATGGTATATGATCGGTACATGGTATGGTGTTGATGTGCATGGTTGGCACTTGGTATGGTACATGGTAGAGGATTGGTACATGATTGATACATGATATGGTACAGGTTGATGGTACATGTTGATGATACAAATTGTGGTATACAATTGATGCTTGGTATGGTACAAGTGTTGGTGCATGGTTGATGCACATGTTGTGATATAGGTTGATGGTTTGGTACATGCTTGGTAGAGGCATGTGTTGGTTATATTGGACATCTAATTGAGATGCTTCCTTGGTGTATGATCCATGTGAGAGGATTTGGTTGAGTATCGGTGATCGTGACAAGTTGGACAGGTTGATCAGTGACATGCTGATGTGACAGGTTGGATACAATGACAAATTGGATATAGTGTTAGGTTACATGTTGATGTGACAAAGGTTGTGATAGTAAAAGTGATAGTGTCAGTGGAAGTGGCAGTGATTATGGTAGTGATAGTTGGTCCACACTTATATTTCAGGGTGGTAGGATGGGGCAAGGAAAGGGGGTTGTAGCCTCCTTCCGGTTGGTGCCGAAGAATCAGGGAATTAGAACTTCCTTTAGGTTGGAGCCTGAGACTCAAGGGGTTGTAGCCTCCTTCTGGTGGAGCTAGAGAATTTAGGGAGTTTTAGCTTCCTTCAAGGTGGAGCCTGAGAATAGGGGTTGGAGCCTCCTTCCAGTTGTAGCTAGAGAATTTGGAAGTTGGTGCTTCCTATGAATGAATTCTTGATATATATAAGAAAGAATTCAGTGGTTTTCTCCCATTTGGGTCTCCATGTAAATATTGGTGTACCGTTTTTTTGATGTGATGTTGCTTATGATTATATGCTCATGATATATTGAATGCAAGAATGGATGATACATTGATGTTAAATCGATGAACATTTTTGTTAAAGTTAAAGAATACAGATTGGTTAAAAGTGGTATAAAGTGCTCATATTGATTCAACCCCCCTCTTAGTATTCCATCAATTAGTATTAGAGCAGGTTCCTTCAGAAAATAGTTTAACCACTGGAAGGTAGATCATGGATTGCAGTGTGAATGGAGTACCAATGTTTGATGTTCATAGTGGTTTTAAATATGAGTATTGGAGGTCAAGGATGGATTTTTTTTAATGGCACATGGGTATGATATTTGGAAATCAGTTGTGATAGGATACAATGGTACAAATAAAACTAAGAGTGCAACCAAGAAGGAATTAAAGAAGAAGAACAAAATAGAAATGGATTTTATTTTGGAAGGACTATATGATTTAGTAAAAGACAAAGTGGGTAAATGCTCATCAAATAAAGAAATTTGGGATAAGTTACATAATATCTATTATTCTCCGATCACAGAGACAAAGAATGCTAAAGAAGATACAAGTACATGACAAGAAGAAAAATGTTGATAATGTCAGAGATACTAAGAAGAAGAAGAGTGTGAAGTGGACATTGAGGAAGAATTTAATTACACCTTCACTCAACTAAGCAAAGAAAAGAAGGAAAACCAGTTCCTCAAGGAAGAATTGGTTAAGCTAAAGGAAAGTCCTCAATTCTCAGAAGAAGTACATTAGATTATTAAAGGTTTATAGGATCAGTTGAAAGAAGCCAAAGAAATTGAAGAAACACTAAAGAGTCAGAAGCAGTACATGGAAGCCAAAATAGTAGCACAAAAGGAGGAAGCATAAAAGAGAGAGAAGACATTGATAGATCATCTCAAGGAAATAACTAAGAACCTAAATCAAATTGAAGGAGAATTTGGTCAATAAAATAGAAGACTTGAAAATGAAATCATCTCCTTGAATATCCAACTTGAATAAGCAAAGCGAACAAAAGAAGTAATGAAGAGTTAGATGATGAAGAAAAAAGAAGAGGTTGAGAAGCTTGAAGAAGAAGTTGTCACATTAAAACCCAAAATCATCAAGCTCAACAAGAACGATAAAGAGACAGAAACATCCACATCGTCAGTAGAGAATGTTGAAGAGAAGCACTCTAAGTTTCTAGAAAAGAAGAACGAAGAAAAGAGTAAGAGTTATGCAGAAGTACTCAAAGGAAGGAATCACGATCAACCAATATCAAAGAAAAATAATAGAGATGCATCTTCAAGAAGATCCTCCACATTTAAGCCACACAAAAGATTCAATCATGATCATGAACAACCAAGGAAGGAATTTAGAAGGACTACACCACAAAGAAAACCATTCACTCCCAAGTGTGTAAATTTATTTTATGGTCATTGTTTTTATTGTACTAACGTTGGACATAAAGTTGCAGATTGGGCTTATGGAAGAAATGTTCAAACAAGAAATACTTATGTGGCTCCACACAATATTGAATGTTACAAATGGCACAATTATGGTCACAAAGCTCATGATTGTAGAAGCATGATGGATACTTCTATGAAAGAGAACACTGATATCATATATAATAAAGTGTGGAAAAGAAAACAAGAATAGGTAAAGGAAGATTAGATAAGCGAAGGACACCCATAAGTCACACTCTCAGGATTGGCAATAATACAAGATCAAAAAAAATATACAAGAAAAAAGGAATATGTCAGATACAGGAAGAATTGGAGAAGAAATGGAAAACAATAAGAACAGGTGAATAAAGACCAGGTCCTAGAGATTGCAAGATTTGCAATAGTACGAGAAAGAAAATAATAACATGTGAATAAAGAATAGGTTTAAGAGATTGTACTTTCAAGAATTTTAGTGTGAGATCAATCCACAGGCCGAAATGAAGAATTCGGATTTCAAAGAGATGATGAGTCTATAAATGAAGAGAAATATTACTTCGTATCAGAGCAGGTATTTTTGTGAGCCACCCCACTTGGATACTCCTAGTAAATACGAATATTGAACAGGGGGAGTCAGTGTTGTTGGAAAATTGGTTGTCATTGATGTCAACCCTTGGAGAGTGATCTTGGAGATTGATGTAAACCCTTAGAGATTGATGTCAACCCTTGGAGAGGTCCAAAGATGTTGGAAAATTGATCAAAATTTGTATGATTGAGATTGATGGTGAGTTAGTTGGGTACATTTGATGTAGCTTACATGTAGCCCCGAAGGTGTGGTTATGGGACCCAAAGTTGATTAAGGAACATGGATATGAAGGACAATGAAATTGTAGGTAATACTATCATAGATGGATAATACACATTGTTCCATTTTCGGTGATATGTGGAACTCCACGTGATTCCTCACGGTTAGGGAGATATGACCTTGTGAAGTTGGAAGCCCCGAAGAATGGGAAAGAAGCCCCTAGTTGGTTACATGTCTTGGTGAAAGGGTAAAATGGTTGTAACAAGAAACCCTTAAAATAAGGAAAGAGGTTACCTAGAATTAGTATAAATATACCTCAAAGAGTCTCTCATTTGGGCACACACTTACATTGAATATATATCTTGTGAATGTTATGGTTTATTTTTCTATGGTAAATCTACTAGTGAATCTGAGGTTGAAGTGGCATCATTTTTCTGAGACAATGAAGGTATGAAGGGTCGAAAGTTTCCAAGTTTCAGAAAACTGGAAACCCTAGTTTTCTGAGGTTGTATGGAGGTTGCAAGAGGATAGGTCATGTACATACATAGCCTGCAATAGGATAGGTCGCGTACATACAGAGGCTGCAAGAGGAAAGGTCACGTATATGAGGAAAAGTTTGAAAAAGAAGGTATGGTTGAGTTGCGACAAGGTTTGATGGTAAAAAACAGTTGATACATGGTTTGAGATGGTATGCTTCAAGTTTCATGAGTAAAAGTATGCCATTTATGCATTTGTTTGAGGC
>JASDQU011176836.1:14604-25769 GCA_032191745.1 Picea mariana
CTCTGCCTGCTCCATCTTCTCTGTTTCAATGTCTTGCAGGTCATCCTCCCATGGGATTTCTTCCACCACGCAGCCAAGAGGGTCGTCTTCCATAGTCGGCATGCTCTTGTCGTCCCGCTTGCTGAACGTCTCCAAGGCTTTTGGCTTCTCGTCCCACAACAAGTCCCCAATTGACGGGTCCTCTTCCACCACACAGCCTGGAAACAAATCCACTTGCTCGGTATCCTTTTCAATCCTACTGCAACCAGCATCTTTCTCAACAATGGTGTTGAGCATTGCCCTCCTCTCAACCCGAGCCTTCTTCTTGAGGATGGAAGAGGCCAGAGCCAAGGCTCGTTCAAGCTCCTCCTGCCGGCGTCGCTGCGCTTTGTGCGCCTCCCAGGCGGAACCCCGTCGAGGTTTCCCTCGTCTCCTGACCATTATAACTAAGTAGATGCCAATCAAACGCAGAGCCGGGATAGGAGAGAACCAACCCGAGCGCAGCTGCGAATGCTGAGTGCAGAACCCACAAAGAAGCCACCGGTTCTGGCGAATCTGTTCAGAATGCGTATAGAACCCGCCAGCCTTGATGAGTAATCCTATCGTTGCCGCCCTAGGAGCTTTCCTCCGCAGCTCAGGCTCAAAATGAAAACCGTGAACAAACTTCTGAATCCTCCGCCCATCCATATCAACAACGAATTCATGTGCAAGTGGAGAGTTAATTGTCGCGCGAGGGAGGAGTACCTCCATCGCCTTCCCTCTGCTGTGGCTGACCATCAACGTTAATGTGAAGAGAAGGGTGGCGTCCATCAGCTATAAATTCAGCGCTAGTGCGAGTCTGGGTGGCATTCCACTCTGTCGCATGTCACCCCATCCGGGGGTATGGTACAGGTGTTGATGTACATTGTTGATACATGGTTTGATACATGATTGGTACTTGGTATACATGGTTGATGGTTGAGGCATTTGGTACATGTGTTGGTGCATGGTTGTTGCACATGTTGTGATACATGTTGTGGTACATGGTTGATGCTTTGTATGGTACATGTTGATGGTTTGGTATATGCTTTGGTACATGGTTGAGACACATATCTTTTGATGGTATGTTGGTGATCTTGGTACATTCTTGGTAGAGGTATGTGTTGGTGATGTTGGGCATCTATTTGAGAGGTGTCCTTGGTGTATAATCCATGTGAGAGGATCTGGTTGAGCATCAATGACAGTAACAATTTGTTTATAGTGATAGGTTCATAGTAACAAGTTGGATACAGTGACATGTTACAGGTTGATGTGAAAGAGGTAGTCACAGTGGTAGTGATTGAGGTAGTGACAATTGGTATACACTTATATTATAAGGTGGTTGGATGGGGCAAGGAAAGGGGGTTGTATCCTCCTTTTGGTTGGAGCCGGAGAATAAAGAAGTTGGAGATTCCTTCAGGTTGGAGCCTGAGAACTAGGTGGTTGTAGCCACCTTCCGATTGGAGTTGGAGAACCAGGGGGTTGTAGCCAAAGAATTCAGGGAGTTGTAGCTTCCTTTAGGTTGGAACTTGTAAATAGGGGGTTGTATCCTCCTTCCAGTTGCAACTGGAGAATTGGGAAGTTGGTTCTTCTTATGAATGAATTCTTGATATATATAAGAAAACATTCCGTGGTTTTCTCCCATTTGCGTTTCCACGTAAATACTAGTGTACTATGTTCTTGATGTGATGTTTATATGATGTTTCTTATGATTACATGGTTATGATATATATATTGAATGCAATCATAGATGATACATTGATGATAAACTATTGAACATTGTGGATAAAGTGAAAGAATATATACTGTGGTTAAAAGTGGTATAAAGTGCTCATATTGATTCACCCCCCCCTCTCAATATTCCAACAACTGCAGTAGCTACTACAAATAAAAGAATCATCTTTCGATTAGTATGAAGTGATTACAGAGATAGACTCAGAGAAGTCAGATAACATAAGTACAGAGAAACAGATTCATCGATTGAGAAGTAGTGTTCCCACACATGTATCAGTTAGCAGTTATAGAGGCATAAATTTATGATTGTATTGAACGTATATATTAAGGGAGGGATATCTTCAATACAGGTTGTTCCAGACAGGTAGAGTTTGATGAGAAGATAGATCAGATCAATGGAAAAATTTGATTCAGTCTAATAAATAGGAACATGTGATGATCAATTGTAGCATATTCAGGTGAAGCCTTCACGATAGTTCAATGACAGATGGGTCAACATTGTGGATAGTTGAGTAGCAAGGTTATGAACAATATGTGACATATGGATAGAGATGGATTCATGAGATACTTATAATGTACATGAAACACATGTCAGATGCATAACAACATATTTACAATTGGAATTAGTGGAATCATGCTAGTCATAGAAAGGAAAATCAGTGAAAGGCACAACAAAACGAGGAAAGAGAAATCGTCAGCAGAAGCTATATCAACAGAAGGAAATCATTGAACAATGTGGTTAAGTGAACATGGAAAGTGATTGAAGAAATCAAGTAATGAATGATTTTTATGTATGTCAGTGAATTTTAAGAGGAAGCACCAATGGATAATAAGTAGCATTGGAAGTGAGGAAAATAAACATATACACATAGCCTTACATTGATCTACACAATATCTTGCAAAGAAGTCAAAGGAAGAGAAATCATCAGAGAAATAAATATAGAAAGGAAGATCAATAACATACAGACATGGAGACATACTCACAAGGGGGAGCTATTCTTTTTCACATGATTGGTTGGAGAAGGTATAGTGTCAGGAGGAGATATATTGACAAGGGGAGTTAACCTTTGGTCAAAGAGGAAGAGAAAGAATAGAGGCATGAAGACATGAGGAGCATCCCCAAGGGGAGATACCCTTTTCCATTGATGTCAAAGGGGGGGAGATAGAAACATTGATGATGAGAAATGATCACAGGGGAACATGAAAATGAATGTTGTCATGTCTAAGTGTTGTCATCAATGTTGGTCTTGCCATCAATGCCAAAGGGGGAGATTTTTGGATAGTTGGTTGTCATTGATGTCAAATATTGGAGAGTGATGTTGGAGATTGATGTCAACGCTTGGATAAGTCTAGAAGCTCGAGACCATTGGAAAATTGGTTATCATCTATGTGATCGGGTTTGATTGTGAGTTAGTTGATGTTAGCATATGGGATGGATACATTTGATGAAGTATACATGAAGCCCCGGAGGTGTGGTTATGGAACCCGAATCTTGTTAAGGAATATGGAAATTAAGGATAGTGCAAATACATATAAGATACTCATATATGGCTAGTACTCATCGTTCCATTTCTGATGATATGTGGAATGTCACGTGATTCCTTATGGTTAGGGAGATATGGCCTTGTAAATTTGGAAGCCCCGAAGAGTGGTCAAGAAGCCCCTAGTTTGTTACAAGTCTTAGTCAAAGGGTAAAGTGATTGCAAAAATAAATCCCTAAAGTAAGGAGAGAGGTTACTATGAAAATGTATATAAACATCTCAAGGAGTCTCTCATAATGACACACAAGTACATTGAATATATATCTTGTGAATGTTATGGCTATATTTTATTGGAAAATATGAGGTTAAATATGACGTCAAGTCTAAAGTTACGAAGGAAGGTCGAAGGTGAAAGTCTCAGAGTTGCAGAAACTGTTAGTAACCCTAGTTTTTGAGGCATCTGCTAGTTGCAAGTTAGAAGGGAATGAGTGTACATGGTATTCAGTGGAGAAAAGAACGAATATCCATGGGTAGTAGTAAAGGAAGTCTCAGATCTGTGAAAAGCTTGTGAAAGGGTGAGAAAAGATGTTGGTACCTGGTTGCTAAGGATTGTGGAAGAAGTTACAGGTCATTTCACATTTCAACAAGTCAGCTATAGGATCAAAGAATTATTATTGGCTATCTTGGTGTATGGTTTGGTTACACGTTATGGTGTGTACTTGAGGCTTGGTATATTGTTATGAGGTTGCATCTTGGTGATATTAAGGAGTATGCTAGAGACATGTGTTTTTGGGCTTTGGTATATGACTTGAGGCACATCATTGGATGTATGGTACATGTTGTTTAAGGTATACTTGGTGAGATACATTGCTGGTTCATATCTTGGTTTATTGGTACATGTTGTATGTCATGATATGGTATATTATTGGTACATGGTATGGTGTTGATGTACATGATTTATGTGCATGGTTGGCACATGGTTGACACTTGGTATGGTACATGGTACAAGATTGGTACAATATTGATACATGATATGGTACAGGTTGATGATACAGGTTGTGGTATATGGTTGATGCTTGGTATGGTACAGGTGTTGGTGCATGGTTGATGAACATTTTGTGATATAGGTTGATGGTTTGGTACATTCTTGGTAGAGACATGTGTTAGTAATATTGGACATCTAGTTGAGAGGTTTCCTTGGTGTATGATCCATGTGAGCGGATCTAGTTGAGTATCAGTGATAGTGACAGGTTAGATATAGTGACAGGTTACAGGTTGATGTGACAGAGGCAGTGACAATGACAATGATAGTGGCAATGGCAGTGATTGTGGTAGTTACAATTGGTATACACTTATATTTCAGGGTGATAGGACAGGGCAAGGAGAGGGGGTTGTAGCCTCCTTCCGGTTGGAGCTAGAGAATCAATGAGTTGGATCTTCCTTAAGGTTGGAGACTGAGAATTAGGGGGTTGTAGCCTCCTTCTGGTTGGAGCCAGAGAATTCAAGGAGTTGTATCTTACTTCAGGTTTGATCATGAGAATAGTGGGTTGGAGCCTCCTTCCAGTTGCATATGGATAATTTGTATGTTGGTGCTTCCAATGAATGAATTCTTGATATATATAAGAAAGCATTCCATGGTTTTCTCCCATTTTTAATTCCACGTAAATACTAGTGTACTGTGTATTTGATGTGATTCTACTTATGATTATATCCTCATGATATATTAAATGAAAACATAGATGATACATTGATGATAAACTACTGAACATTGTTATTAAAGTGAAAGAATATATATATTAGTTAAAAGTGGTATAAAGTGTTCATACTGATTCAACCCCCCTCTCATTATTCCATCGAAAATTGGCTAAGGAAAATAATTTTATGGCCATGTAGAGGTATGGATAGGAGGAAGGGAGCTTGTTTCTCTATTCTGTACAAAAAACACAAGTAAAAAGATAAAAAATCAATCAAGGCATAATTATTACATGCGATTTTTGGTCACAAGGAAGACACATTAGCTCTGCACTCTGTAATGACATGTGGAGTTGGTGATGTGGCATAAGGTACATGGAGGTTCAAACCAACTAGAGTTTTTTTCTATGTTCGTGCTTCACACAAGGAAAAAAAAACACAAACTAAAGGCACATAGAGTTGGTGACATAGTACAAGATACGTGAAGGAAAGAAGGGAATCAAAGGAGGCACACCTATGCACTCTCCACTCCACAAAGACAAAGGGTTATGTGGACAAAAGCATGGGAAAGACATGCAAATAAATAGACCCACCTACCTTCACATTTGGACTCCGCATAAAAGAAAGGAGGACCCCAAGATACATAAGGTTAATCCCTAGTTGGCATGTGATGTGGTCACTGGGATGGCTCCACATGTATAGGAAAACCAATCAAAGGCCACCACATGATAAATGAAAGAGTCCAAAAGGTTGTTTCCTAAACTTAAAGAACCCAATGCCTAAGAAAGGTAGGGTAACTGTTTATGGAGTCAATTGGCATTCAAGAAGATGGAAGAGTAATTGGATAGGTTCATCCGGTAGAAAGTTGGGTTTCTATAATAGTTTCTTGAGTCCTTTGGCCTTCTAATTGAATGTTAAGGAGATAAAAGCTAACATGATAAATAGATAAAGGAGTTTTTTTAGTTCCACCATTAGAGTTACTAGGTCCACATGAAGGGAACTAGGTGATGAAGAAAAAAAGAGAGTCAACCTCTCATTACAAAGAGGAAGATGATAATCTCCACTAGGGTATAAATTTGACGTGCACTCCTACCTGTTAAGTAAATTTTTTATGATTGGTTTCTTTTTAAAACTGCTTTGCATACAACGTGTCATATTTATTTATTCCTGCCATTTAAATATTATGTATTATATGTGTTTTTGTTACTTCTATTATAATGACAATTATTTAATACCTTTGTACATGGACATGCTCAATAGTACAAAGGTAACCTGGTCAATGGTCACAACAATCAAGAATGGGATAGGGTGGCCAAATTTCAAATCATTAGCATAGGATCTCTACTATCTTCACCATGACTGTCTAATTTTTATGTGTCGAATCTCCTAGAGTATGCCATGTACTTCGAGGCAATATCATCCTAATTGTTTCAATTAAGACAAACCCTCTTGTATTACTTTTTAATGATGTCTTGTTTTATGTTGAGGCTTCTATATCCTCTACTAGAAACACTAAAGAAACTACATAAAATCTCTCAAAATCAAACATGAAATTTCTATCTGACTTGGATAAACAAGAAAATTCAATTCTATTGTTTCTATTTGATAACAAAAATACCCTTCAATTTGAGTGCTCTTTCCCCATAGGGTGGCATTTTATATAGAATATTGATGGCCCATGGGTGTGGGAATAGCATGTGAGTCTCAACCTTTAGGTTTTAGGGTTCAGTGTGTATAGTTGTAGATTGTGATTTTTTGCATGAGTCGCTACAGAAATGGGATTTTTCTAGCATGCCCAAAGACCCACTATGGGAACAATTTGTGTGAATCTCACAGTCTCATCTCAAATTCTTCAACACTATGGTTGCTATCTATGCTTATCTAAGAGTCGAAGCCTCAACCAATGAGATAGCTAGTTTCTTTATTTTCCGCAATCCTATTTGGAAATCTTTATAGTTTCTTATGTAAGATCTTAGAGTCATAAACATATATGACATATATATCGTAAAAATATATATACAAAAATGGATATGGGTAAATTTTTAACCCACCCATCAATTTGACGGTTTTAAAAATTAATTAACATCATCCTTGGCATGTAGATTTTAAAAGTGCTAGTATATGTTGGTTAAATAATAAAAAAATGGGTAAATACACATCAAATTTAACCACTAATCTCCACCCTCACAAAGAGTAGAAAAAGAGCCATGTTGAACCGTGTTGATTTGACATTCTAAAATGATCTATAGTTGTTTCATTAAGGCATTGAAGTTCATTTTGGGAAGTTTCCCATTTGACAATAGTGAAAAAGGAAACATCCTTCCAATTGACCATTAAGGAGATCTAATATTTGTACAAAGAGGGAGAAGTCAACCCAACTTTTGTAGTTTTTTTAGAGCCAATATTTTGGAGTAGAAGAAGGAAAAATGTGTTGTTGTGTCTACAACAAGAGATCACCTATAGTAATGGCTCAAATTTCAATAAATCTAAATGCATAAATAAACACAACAATTTGCAATTGTTAACTGATAAAAATAAAGATGGTTTTATTATTAATTGCATAATCCTCATGAGAAGTTTTATTATTAATTGCATAATCCACATGAGAAGTGAGTGGTGAGAATCTTACCTGAGAGTTGCATGAATTAAATTACTTACAACATTGTGAATGTAGAACCGTTGCACTCCAATCACTGGATCCATCATGATACAACCAAGTGTGGGAGACAACTCTCCACCCAACCAACCCCTCAATCAGAACAATTGAGAGTCCCATACTTTCAATTGAAGTAATAAATAATAAATAAAAAGTCTTAAATAATAAACAGATAACAATAAATTAAAGTAAAAAGAGTAACAATAAATAAATAAAGATATAATAAAATAACTAAGAAATTATTGATATTCATGTAATATGTGTTGAGATGATTATCATATTCACAATGTTATGTTAGTATATGATTTCATTTATTATGCTAAGATAATTCTATATCTTTGATAAAGATATGTTGAGGTCATGATCTTATGATAGTATTTCATAATGTGATGGCATGTGGTAATTGCATGAAGTTTTTATGATAAGGTGTTTCATGATGACATGCAAGAGTTAACATCTGGATTTTTTCCTATGAGATGATGATATTATGATTATAACTAATTCATTAGTTGTATGTTGTGAGGTGGCGATTGACGAGAAATCCACTAGTGGGCCAAGAGGGCCGATTTATTCGATCATCTCGTGGGAGCCCAAAACCATGGAGGAGAATATCTACGAAGAAAAATATTATGGGCCAGAGACAAACTCAATTAATCAACCTATGCCAGTGGGTCATTTGCTTTGTATAATTCTCAATGGGAAATGGGACCATCTTGAGAAGATCATAGTGCTTAATATTGAAGTTGTCATGCCGAAATCCAGGAGAAGGGCTAGAATAGTACTTGCCAGTGGTGTTGTGGTATTGGACTTCGATGCCTGGGGTTGGATACCTAGTAGGAGTTGTGGAGGAATTTTAGGTCATCCTTTCGAGATTACTAGGGTATGTGAGTACTATATTGGATGCTTTCTTGGGCATATGAGGTCTCGAGCCTTGGGGCTCTGGTTAGACAGATAAGATTTAAGCCTGGTACCAAAAGTTGAAAAGAAGAGCTAGAGAGTACTCATGCTTCCCCAATGTTGTGAAGTGGAATTTGTTGAAATGGTTACTCCAATCCTAGGTATCTTGTCATCTAATGATTTCCTTACTACAAATCAAATTATCATCTCAAAAAACAAAAATACACTTCTGGAATATTCAACTTAAACAAATATAGAGGAAGAAATACTGGAAACCAAAAAATCACGCACAAGACACACATATATTTTTCCCATCAACTAAGCTTATCATTCAAATAACTTCAAAGCTTACAAAGGCTCCCTTTGATCTAGATTTATGAGAGAAACAAAATAAATAATAGATTGAATACAATAACACAAAGATACAGAGAAAAACAACATATATCCAATGAACAATAAATTCTATTGAATAAATAAAATAGGCTAAAACTGTAAAACTACATAACTAAAAACAACTTGCTCAAATGGTGGTAGCTATCTATGAGAAGAGATGTGGCTGCTACACACATCTGTTTGATAAAAATGATTACAATGAGGCTCCAGAGGTCTTTTTAAAATTACACATGAATTCCAAAACCCTATACATCTGAAAACCTAACCCTAGGAGATGAAACACCAAAAGTTATGTGGGCCCCAATGGGTAAGTTGGTACCTCAAATTCCTAGGGTCGTAACTTTTGCATACGACTTCTGTTTTAGGTGTGTGATAGCCCATTGGAAAGGTATTTTCGAGAAATACACATTATGCCATAAAAATTTGACTCTGTCTATAGCTTGATTGTGGCAACCCAAAAGAACACTGTTTAGGGCCCCAAAACGACCTTGGAAGTACAAAAATATGTACTGACATGAAAAATTCCAAAATAAGCATGTTGGAATAGGTGGGAAGCCACCAATATCCACTTGGATTCTATGTAGGGATTTAGGATAGCCCTGAAAGTGCAAAACCCACAATTACAAAGAAATGTAATCATTACAGAGAAACATGTTGAACTACAAACTATCAAAAGGAGCTAGTTGGAATAGGTGGGTGGCCACCAATATCCACCTGGATCATTCCTCCCCCCTTTGGAAACAATGGTCTCCATTGCATTGAGTGCCCCCATCAGATGATAAAATTTCTACTGAATTTGGCCCTGGGTGAGCCATTTTCCTTGGTGCAGGAGCTTCCCTACCTTGATAACCCGATAAAGCTAAATCCTCTACTAGAAAGTGCCCTTGACCTGTGTGTCCACTATCTGATCAGTGGATGCCTATTCTATGTAGTCAAGGTTGAGGTCTATTGGTTTCAACTGTTCTGTGATCTTTGAGGTGTCCAATAATGGTGGAAAATATGTTTGGAGGAGGTCCACAATGAACACTAGGTGTAAACCAAGGAAGGGGGCAGTGTTGAGCTCAAAATCATTGTCACCCACAACCTTGGTGATAGTGTAAGGCCCATAGTGAAGTGGAGAGATCTTCTGATGGGCCCCTGTAAGGTGTTCTCTCTGTAAATGTAACCATACCTTGTCTCCCACTTGAAACTTGTGTGGTACCCATTGTTGATCATGACACTGCTTGTACTTAGTATTAGCTTTATGCAAAATCTCATGGACCTTTTGGTGGATGTGCTGAATCCGATCAATGAACCTGGTGGATTTGTTGGCCTTAGATGAAACATGGGAAGATTCTATTTGTGTGATTACAAGAGGTAGTGCAACATAAATGGGACCCAAGGGTTGGAATCTCATCCCCACCTGAAATGGGCTATGACCGGTGGAGCTATGGAGAGCCCTATTGTAGCTGTGATGAACATAGGGAAGTATCTCATCCCATGTATGCAGATGTTTAGAGTTATACATGCGCAGGATGTGCACAATCATCTGATTGACGACCTCTATCTGGCCATCAATTTGAGGGTGGAAGGCAATGGATTTAGTGAGCTTGGTGTCCAACAGTGACCAGAGACTCGACCAAAATGTGTTGAGGAACGTGCTGTCCCAACCGAAGATGATGGTATGTGGTATCCCAAAATGGACCCACACTCGTTCGAAGAAGATCTTGGTAGTATCTACCATTGTGATTCTCTTCTTGCAGGCTGTGAGAATGGCCATCTTTGAAAACCGATCAACCACCAAAAATACACAATCATTTCCTTGCTTGGTGGAAGAAAGGCCAGACATGTAATCCATCGAGATGGATTACCAAGTCCTATCGGGAGTCGGAAGAGGGGTGTATAAGCCTTGCTTCTTGATGGTTGGATTGACAATGTCGCATGTTGTGTAAGATTTGATATACTTGCTGACGTCCTGTCGAAATTTTGGTCAATAAAAATGTTTCTATAGAACGACCACAGTTTTCTCCATGCCAAAATGTTCTGCTATTCGACTATAGTGAGCCTCCCAAAATATCTTTTCACGCTTGCTTGTAGGAACACAGAGGTGGACCAGATGGCATAAAAATCTGTCTTGAATGTGAAAATTAGTGACATTCACGCCTGTACCCAAGAGTTGATAGGTGGTGGCGAAGTTAGGATACTGATGATAAAGTTGGGGCCACTCAAATGCCTCATTCCCACAGGAATGTAGCACAGTGGTGAGATTAGCCAAGGGAGGTCGACTGAGGTAGTCAATGACACTATTTGTGCTCCCTGTCTTATAATTGATGTTG
>JASDQU011176837.1:9365-26677 GCA_032191745.1 Picea mariana
TGGATTATATGGTTAAATTGCTCTATTACTGATTCACCCCCCCTCTCAGTAATCCAACAATACCCAAATCTAGTAGTATATTCCCCAAGAGACTTATCTTAAGCTCAATCCAAATGGCCTTCCTCATCTTGTAATATCACATGGCTCTTTTTAACTCTACAACTAAAATATTCCATTGAAACTCCTTTTCTCCCTCTAAAAATAGATATCATGTTGATTTCCATCATTGTTCCCAGATCGAAGTCAATATTAGATCCTAAAATTGCTTTAGATAGTAAGAACCTTATTCATGTAAATAAACTGAATCCTCAAGTGAAAGTAATACTACATTTGCACATACTAAGATATGATCAACATCCAATCTTACTTGTGCCTCATTTCCAACCTTCCAAGATTTATAATAATAGGGAAAGTTATAACTAAATCCTTCCACTGATTTTACACATTCTTAATGCTCTTCTTGGGGCTTATAATCTATTCCAAGAATTTGCTTGGCATAATGTACTTCTATTATATTGCTTTCTTCCATAAACTTTCTTTGGTTAGCATGTTCCAAATACTTTTGGTAGCTAAAGATTTTCCAAATAAATGTATATGTTTTAATCTCTAATTCCTATATCCTTAGGATTTGTTATATCCAACCATTTATCTAGATGAATCCTTTGATTGTCCTTCTTGCCTCCCATAAAAATTTAAAACACACTTTCCTAAACCTTTCAAGAACACATTTTTGAATAAAGGATAGTACATGTCAATACACATGGATTGCTTCTAAAACATAGTTAACCAAGGTTAATATACCCCCACGTTGGAAACCACCCATTACACCAATGGAAAATTATGCTCTCTATCCTTTCAATTATCCATCCCTAATCTCTCTTACCATAACAATATGGTTTAAGAATAAAACCTACGTACTTAAAACAATATTGCTTAATCAGGGTTAAATAGGGAAACATATTTTCCAACCTTTGTACCACTTCCTCCCTTAGCCCATTGAAACAAGAAGTTGGTATTTATGCATTCACCTCCATCCCAGTAGCCACATAGAATGTTTTGAGAATCTCTTGTAGCTTTCTAGATTCCCTTTGAAAACCATTTAAAAATATCATAATATCATCTACAAATAAAATATGTGTCAACAAAACATATCCTATCTTTATACCTTGTATACCTCCTATCGTTTTTGCCTCCATGATAGACCTACTTGGTCCCTCAATTACGAATAGGGACATGAGAGAGGATAAAGGAAGTACATTTATTAAGCCTCTGGTTGGCTTGAAGAAAGAAGAAGTTGCTCCATTAATCATAATAGAAAAATTCATTGTAGTGACACAACTTATCATCAAGTTCACAATTGAGAGGTTAAAACCTACATAATCAAGATCAAACTCAAGTAAAATCATCTTATCATGTCATAGGCATTTTCCAAGATCTAATTTTATGACCATTGATAACTTCTTTTTAGCCTTTATAAAATGTAACTCCTTGTAAAATCCCATTTTGACCTAGGTAGCTAAATTTACATTATGGACTAATTGTACTTATTTGCTTATTATTTGTGGAACACTATTAAATATTGACACTTGATTTTATGGACATGAGGACGTGTGTGTGTGTGTGTGTGTGTGTGTGTGTGTGTGTGTGTGTGTGTGTGTGTGTGTGTTATTAATGATGGATGTTATGTGAGTTACTTCTAGCATGCAAATTTTAATTGAAGGACTTTGGTACGTGGATACCAAATTTAATGATATGTTTAAATGCAATTAGTACCATGTGTAGGATGAACTAGATAATTTATATGATTTGTCGATGAGTAATGTGGAAATAGTATGTCAATAGTATGTGGTTATGCATGATCTTGTGTTGTAAACTACCCTATAGGTTGAATGGACTGTGATATAGCTAGAAAAGTGTGATATTAAGTGGTCGATGTCGTGGACATAGAATGGGAAATGGTATGATCAGAAGCATCATTATGTTATTTTTATACTGGTTCAAATGCATTGCTATAATATTTGGGAGCATGCAGGTTTTTTAGGTGGCACGACTATCAAAACTAGATATTCAATGATAAAGCTCCCATGACACGACACTGGAGTATGGTCCATGATAAGGTGTTGACCCTAGTTCTATTAGGAGGGGTGGAGGAATTGCCCATTGTTTATCCTTCGAAACCTGGATTCATGGGAGAATTGTGTTAAGTCACACTCCCCTAGACGTGTGATGGAAACTGCCAGTCACCTGCTAGGGAATCTTGGTCAAGTTATTTGACACTTCCACTTACAGGTTCTATCTGGAGTTAGGTCAATATAGTTAACGCTCCAATATATTCCAACAAAGCAAGGATAGGATCTTGAATATGGAAGTAGGTTAGGGAGGAAGAGTATTTAGAGTAGTTTATCATGTTGTTGGTTTTTAATCATGTAACCTTAGCACCTAATTTATTCCTTGTTATTTTCTATTAAATTTTTAACTAGTAACCTTACCTCCTAATTATTCCTTGTTATTTTCTATTAAATTTTTAACTAGTAACCTTAGTGTTTGACTTATTCCTTGTTCTTTTGTATTAAATTTTTAACTAATTTATGATAATCTAGGTGAATGTTTCATTCATTTTAAACTGTTGTGACTAATGGATTATGTTATTATGTTAGTGTAAATGATTAATTAATTTCATTATGAGGTTTATTGCATTATCAATTGGGTTGTGAGCATACAGGAAATTTGCATTAGATGTGATGGTTGTTGTCATTTGTACATGCACGAGCTATGTATGTGCCAGCTACACATACATACCTTACTCGTGTACACTAGTATTATTATGATGCATTAAAATAAGAATTATGTTTTCTTATCATGGGTGTATAATATCTTAGTATAAATATTAAGTCAATTGATTTAATTAAAGTTAATATTATTGATTAAGTTAATTGATTTAATGAGGTTTAATATTATTATTAAATTAAGTAATTTATATAGATTTTAATGTTATTATTAGATATATTGAATTATTTTTTTATTATGTGTGTGTGTGCGTGTGGAAATGCTACGTGTTAAATTGAATTAATTGAGTTTGTCTTGAATTTATTGTTGTTTATTAAGTTAGCATAGCATGCTAGAGAATGTGAGGGAAGGGATAACTTTGATGATGAGTTGATCCTTTTGAGGGGAAGGCAATGGAATGGGGGATAAGGGTATGGATTTTGGAGAGGTTAGGGGTTCTAAAGGTGAGGAGGAGAAGATTATGGTTTTTAGGAGGAGGAGAAACCAAAGGAGGAAGATTGTGTTATGAGGAATTTTTCACTGGGATTGGTATTTTGACTAGGTATTCTAGACCTACTAGAGTTGTAGTTCTAGGACTTTGGGCACGGAGGGCTAGGAAACCCCCCAAGGTTTCCTGGAGATATGGAACCAACAAGGTTTTTCTAGCTAGTTGGGTGGAAAAATCCAGTTTCGGGTAGTTGAAAACAAATAACAAACATGAGAAAACTTAGCAAGATCAAAGGGTGGGGGGGACTTAAGCAACTAAAGTGAGAGGTATTCTACTATCCTAATCCCTAATCAACTATTATTAAATTAAAATTTATGTATGTTGTACATTAAATACTTGTTGTAAATTGAAATCTGGTATGTTGTTATCATATCATGAAATCAAATTTAAATTATATACAATTCAAATCAATTAAATTATCATAGAAATCATTGTGATTTATAGGGAAATGCTAAATATAAAATTGTACAGGAAAAACAAAAAAAAATATTAAATGTCCATGCTTATTACATAAGTTTAGTATAGATCTATTCAATTCCATGGTGAAGGGCCTCACACATCCTCTTTTGTAGTTCCAATGGCATCATGGATTTTCCTACCTTATAGAAACCCAAATTGTTATGAAGAAATCACTCCTAAGAGTACTCCATTAACCCTCACAACTAGTACTTTTGCAATTATTTTGTAAATACAATTCAAAGTGAAATAGGCATGAAATCATCAAAAGAATCAATTTTTTCTTTCTTCGGCATGAGACCTATAAATGTTGCATTAAATATCCTAGGAACTCTACTTGTTCCCTTAAATTATTTAACAACTATTAGTAAATCTTCTTCAACCAATTCATATAAACCAAGGAAATATTGGATTGTACACCATCAAGTGATTCAGGTTGGACCATTATATAATTTTTCATCTATCTCGGTACCTTCTAGGTGGAAAAATTAGAGGAATTGTCTTGTAGGTCCCGTTTTAGTGGCAGGTCCCAGTTTGGCGATTTGGGGTCCAGATCCTTCTAGAGCCATTTTGAGGCATCAAACAACATTTTTTGGGGTCAAAAATTTGTGAGCATAGTTCTCACCCCTCAATATTTTTCTACACATCGATAATTTTCCAACAGTGTGAAAATAACCTCGATCAAATCTTGTATGCAGAAGTTATGCCTCCCACAAGTTGATCTACCTTGTTGGTCACCATTGTAATGAGTGGATGCCACATTATCCCCCATTACTCACATATGTAGGGATACCCAAGTGTGGACTTTCAAGAATATTATAGAAGGTCCAAAACCCTAATTAATTGAGGGTTGAGGCATGCAAAAACCCTAACCCTAGACAACTATTAAGCTATGTTAAAAATTGGACAACAATGAGGAGAAAGGGTTCCATTCTTTAGTAATGTAATTGTGCCATAGTTGAATAGAACATATAGGAGTGGGATTTTGAGAGAATAATAGAGGAGGTAGGAGATTCTATAACAACCACTCAGGCTATAGTGCCAAATGCAACTCATAGTTTGTGCCCCCTTTCTTTGTACTTGCATTTCATAACTAGAGAAAAGATAGAAAAGCATAGGCTTCACCTTCTCGCTGGGTTTTCTCCCATTTTGGGTTTCCCAAGATACATCATGTGTTCATTTGGGTTGATGTTGTGTTCATTTACTTTTTCTTTCTATTCCATATTTAAGTTAATTTCATAAATTTGAGCAATAAGCTAGTGCTAACAAATATGATATCTAAGGAAATAAATCTGCATAATAAAATATTTCAGTATAATACAAGACTTGTTGTGACAAACTTTTCTGGTGGAATATCCACAACAATTTATAGATTATATTGGTATCAGAGCAAGGTTTCTTCAGGGTATTGGTGGGAAGTTTCAAGGTATAATAATTGGCTTAAGAAGGAAGTCACAGAACCCTAGCCATGGAAGATGAGTCCATTCATAACAACCCTTGGGATGCAGCATAAAAGAGATTTGTGAGGATGGAAGAGAAATTCATTGATATTTATCACAAGATGGCCCTCCTTGTGGAGAATCTATAAAACAAGTTAAGACCTTTCAGGGATGTTGGTAGTTCTAACTCATAATTTGAATCAAGTGAGAAACTAGAAGAAAGTGAAGACCCATAAAAGGAATAAAAAAAAGAGCCTGAGAAAGAGAAACCAAGTTCCAATGCCATCGCTACTTCACAACCTCAATTTAAAATGAAATTGAAATTAAACATCAAACCCTATCAAGGTGAGATTGATACAATATATTTGAAACATTGATTGTAATAGTTAGAAGTGTAGTTCAGTGTCCATAACATAGATGAAGATCATATGAAGATTTTGTTTTCCCGATTGAAAATAGAGGGTCATGTACTAACCTAATGGGAAATCCACACAAAGATGCTTAGGTTTGGAGGGTGATCCCCCAATAACTAAGTGGGAGGATATTAAAACCCTCATCAAGTCCCAGTTCCACCATGTTGGGTATGTAGAGGACCAGTGGGTCCATTGGCATCACTTCAAGAAAAGGAAAGGGAAAAGTGTGCATGAGTACACCACCAAATTTAGGAAGATGGAAATCATGTTGGGTTTCTCTACCAAGAATCCTAACATACTCCTTAAGTATTTGGGGGGTATACATAGTCATTTATGAAAGCAAGTGATGCTCTTCAAACCAAGGACTATTGATGAGGCATGTGTGAAAGCATAGTACCTGGAGAACATAGGCCATAAGAAAGGGTATCCAAGTGGTTCTAATTAAAAATACCACCAAGATGCTTCCAAAGAGGAGAAGAAGATATGCAAATGAAAAGGAAAGAAGACAAAATCCACTACACATTAGTACAAATGTCCAAACAACCATTGCAATATCGATGGTCACACAAAAGACAAGTGTTGGAAGTTACATCTAGAGATGAATCTAAAGAACTGTACGAAAGATGCTAATAAGAAGAACCTGCTAGGCATGGATTCAAGAAACCAAGTAGAGAGCATCTCATATATGGATGAGAATATTGTCTTCACTTCAGTGCAGAAGGAGGTGAA
Source organism: Picea mariana (assembly GCA_032191745.1). Classification (NCBI taxonomy): domain Eukaryota; kingdom Viridiplantae; phylum Streptophyta; class Pinopsida; order Pinales; family Pinaceae; genus Picea; species Picea mariana. The sequence goes on from JASDQU011176837.1 coordinate 15,677, forward strand.
TCTGAGTAGTTTTCATCATAAGGAAGAGAAGAAGATGTTTAAACTCTTCCATATTAAGATCCAGGTCAGAAAGACCAAGGTGGATTCTCTATTTGATTCCAATTCATAGGCCAACCTCATAGAAGATGATCTGGTCAACAAGCGTGGGTTAAAGGTTCATAATAATATGATCCCATATCCATTGGGATGGGTGAATAAGGATGTAGAGATAAAATTCTCTAAATAATGTAAGATCAATATTTATATAAGTGAAGATTTTATTGATGAAGTGGAGTTAGATGTAGTACCCCTTGACATGTGTGGTGTAGTGTTTGGAATCCCCTACATGTATATGAGGGATGCAATCTTCATGCAGAGAGAAAACTAGTACTACTTGATAAAGGATGGGAAGTCTTACATCATCAATGCACACAAAGGTAAATAAAGATCTCACTTGTAAGTGTCAACCAAGCCAAAAAATTGATAAGTTCTAATAAGAAGTACATATTTATTTTCTTAAGAGAGAGTAAGGCAAGGGAGGAATTAGTAAGAGTAAAGGCATCCTTGGAGGGATGTACCAAAGAGTATAAACAATAATTGGAGGAGGTTTTGCAAGAATACAAAGGAGTGTTCCAAGAGCCTAAAGGGATGTCACCTAAGAGGGAAGTGGAGCACGAGATACAGTTGTTTCCAGACTCACTATAACCAAATATTTGGTTCTATAGATATTCTTTTCTGGAAGAAAACAAAGTGAAGAAACAATTGCAACAACTTCTAGAGAAAGGAGTAATTCGACCAAGAACCTCACCTTGTGGATTACCTATCATCATAGTACCCAAGAAGTATGGGACTTGGCAAATGTGTATTGATTATAGATATTTGAACAAGATCACACTAAATAATTGATGCCCTCTGACCAGTATGAATGATTTTTTATACTAGTTGCAACATGCCAATTACTTCACCAAGTTGGATCTCAAATCGAGATACCACCATATATGTATTAAATAAGAAGACACTTGGAATAATGCCTTGAAGACAAGGCAAGGTCTATCTGAATGGTTGGTCATGCCTTTTGGTTTATGTAATACACTAGCTACATTTATGAAATTGATGAATGATGTATTGCATCCATATTTATATTCATTTGTAATAGTGTATTTGGATGACATATTGGTTTATGGATCTACCTAGGAGGAGCACATCTGACATCACATGGAGGTTTTAGGAAAAAGTATCAATTGTTGGATAACCTTAAGAAATGTGAGTTTGCTTAGAAATCATTGGTGTATTTGGGATATGTAATCGGTGGAGGGAAATCAAGATAGATATTGTGAATATGGAGGCCATCATCAAGTGGCCAACTCCTACTAATGTCACTAAAGTTAAGATCTTTGTTGGGGTAGCACAGTACCTGCAAAAGTTTATAGCATCATTTTTAGTGATAGCTACAACACTCCATGGCATAATAGATAATGATAAGAGTTTCCAATGAGGAAATAATAAGAAGGAATCTTTCGATGAGCTAAAATAGAAGATCATTCAAGAACCAACCCTTGCATTTCCTAACTTGTAGAAGCCTTTCAAAGTGGAGACAAATGCAAGTGGATATTCTATGGGAGAAGTATTTATGCATGACAGTAAGATGATATCCTATCATTCTAAGATGTTTCATGGGAGAGTCCTAAACTACCCTGCATATGATAAGGAAATCTATGTCAAGGTTCAATATATTAAGAAGTGGAAGCATTATCTAATGGGCAAGGAAACCATTATCCACACTAATCACCAACCACTACAGTATTTTCATGCCTAGAGTAACCTTCAACAAACTAGGCATTACAAGTGGGTGGGTTTTTTGCAACAATTTCATCTATTCATAAAATATAATAAGGGAAACACTAATAAGTTGGTAGACATGATTTCAAGCCCACCCACAACCAATATTACAGCTTTGTTAATGCTTGTGCATGTGGGGAATTTTGCACATGATACATACAAAGGGGCATACATATAACATGGGTACTTTAAAGAGGTGTTTTAGTAGCTACAGGGAAAAAAACATGTATAAGAAGGTGATGAAAAGGTTGAATACCATCGATATATTACTCTACAATCTAGATAATATTTTTGTTCCTAAAGGTGAAAGATTGTATATTATCAAAGACGCTCACACCTCCAAGGTTGCGGTACATTTTGGTGTTGGAAAGATAGGTGCCAACTTACGAAGGTATGTGTATTGACCTGGAATGCAAGAAGACATAGCTCAATATATTAGAGGATGCATTCTTTGTTTTACCAACAAGCCTAGTACTATAAAACAAGGTTTATACCATTCCTTACTTGTACCCCCTTGACCCTAGGGAACCATTTCCATGTATTTTTTAGGTGGTTTCCAACAACTATGAAGGGACATGACTACCTGGTTGTGGTAGTTTACAAGTTTAGCAAGATGCGCATTCATATTCCTTGTAAAAAGACCATCAAAGGACAAGAAGCAACAAACATGTTCTTTGAACAGGTCTAGGTGCACTTTGGGATACCAAGGAGCATCATCTTAGATAGAGATACAAAATTTCTTAGCGTCTATTGGATTACACTTTGGGAGAAAATGGACACCAAGTTGAAGAGATCTATAACATTCTATCCACAGACACATGGGAAAACATACGTATTCAATAGGACTTTGGTTCAAATTTTGAGGGGTTACAATTGGAAGCATCCAAATACCTAGGATGAAAATATTATCTACATTCAACACTCTTGTAATAGAGTAGTCCATACTTTTGTCGGTAAGTCCCCTTCACCCTTTGATGTTGTATATGGACAACAAGGAGGAGTGAGGGAAGATGTCACAAGAGAAGCACTAAAAGAAGATAAATTTGTTGAAAAGATTCGGCAGATCCATTTGCAATTACAAGAGACATTGAAGAAATCGTAGAAAAAGTACAAGGCCAAACATTATCAGCACATAACTAAGAAATCATTCAAAGTAGGAGACATAGTTTGGTTACAATATAACAAGGAAAGACTATAGGGTACTGGTGAGAATATCAAGGCTTTGTGGTATGGTCCTTTTGAAGTATTAGAAAAGGTGGGTGATTGTAACGTCCCCCAACCCAATCAAGGGACATTATGGTGCAGAATAATTTGAAAAATGAAATTTATGCTAACCAAATTAATTCATATACAGTTAGTTGATTTCAAGTAGCTTATAACTACGAATTAAAACAAATTTAGCTATTTTCTACAACCATAAACTAGATGCATCTACAACATGCCAATAATCAACATGAAATGCAACTAAACAACTCATTACAACATCATATAAATTACTTCCAAATACATAAAGTGCATGCACAACAATTGAACACATAATTTAACATAACAACAAGATAAAACACTTATATTTTCACAACAATTGTGCAACCAACTTCTTGGGACGGACGTTACACCCAATTGTTCCAAATCTCAACATCCAGTCACCCATGAGCTGAGGCTAGCAATCCAAAAAATAGGGTGGTCTCTCATAGTCCACTCACAACTCATAAAACTCTCAACCCAACTGATATTCTCCTACAACTACCCCGATTTTCCACCAGCTCTCTTCCTCTTGACTTATCCAACCTAAGGAATGCACCATTCGTTTATCAGGGATAATCCAAGGGATGTGCCATCCATTTATCAGGATTAACCCAAGGAATGTTCCATTCGTTTATCAAGGTCTCTCTGGCATAGGTAGCTTGGAATCTCTTAGTTGGGAACTCAAGGGAACTGCTGTTAGGAAGACTATTAGCAAACCAACAACAAACACTTGTTGTTTTAGTGAAACTCAGCCATGAGTTCACTCTTCAGGCTTGACAACCTGGCTCTTCAGTTTTCCAGCTCTAATTCGCTCCAATTACGCTCCAGCTTTCTCTAGAATTTTCCCTCCATGGTTTCATCAGCTTCATTCTATGTTTCTTGCTCTATACTTGTTTCTCATGCACAAAAACTTCATGTGTAAAAATGTTGTCCCAACCCATATGAATTTCCTCTCTTTGGCTTGCCTTTCTTGACTCACACTATTCCCCAAGCTGATTTTACTCAACCCCCGTGTGCCCAATAAATTTTGGATGTGACCACTCACACCCACCCTCTTACATGTATTCAATGATTGGATTTGGAAACGCTCAATAAAAAATGGAAAGGTTCATATACAATTAGCAAATTTAGGAAAATGGGTTAAATTAATATACATGGGTATTCCCCCCTTGGACCCCTATTGGTCATTATCCTAGACATTCCCCCCTCTTGTGTATTAATTCAATCCTCATTTCTTGTCAATGTCCACTTAGCAGTTGACAACAATTTTTTATTAATAAAACAAGGAAATACAATTCACATATTACATCGCTTTGGTCGTAGCCACACATTATATCTACAAAAGTAATAATTAAACTGGGAATTATAGTGGGGATATTACATTCCCCCTCCCATATAATTTTCCATCGTCCTTGGTGCACTCTATTCCGATATACATATATGAAAATTTATATCACAATACTTAGAAATAAAAATTCTGCAATTTAACAACTCCAGCAGCAACTCTGACCATAATCTCATGTTCCTCTCAACTCATCGACCCAAGGAATGCAAAATTTGCTTATCAGGGATAACCCAAGGGATGTACCATCCATTTATCAAGGCTAACCCAAGGAATGATCCATTCTTTTATCAAGGTCCCCAACGTAGTTGGCTAGGACTTGGAGATGTGGTTCTTGAACTCTAGTTGCTCAAAACGGAGTCTTGCATTTTGTCTTCTTCAAAACTATAAAAAAAAATTGGGTATTATACCCACATGTTTTCTTCATGCTCCCATGTAGCATCTTCAAGACTATAGCAGGTCCACTGAACCTTTACCAACCATGTTTCTTTGTTCCTGAGCACTTTGACTTTATGGTCCAGGATGCATACTAGTTCCACCCAAAAATCCCCTCCGTGCTCCACCTGGATCACATTCCAATCAATTATGTGGTTAGGATCAAGCACATATTTATTTAACAATGACACATGAAATACATTATGCACTTTCATGGATGCATGCAAAGCTAACATGTATGAAATTGGCCCTATATTTTCTAATATTTCAAAAGGCCCACAATATAATGATGCCAACTTCGGGCAACTTCCTAATCTTATCAAGCTTTTATTTTCTTTTACTTTTAAGAACACATGATCTCCCACTTTAAAATCTCTAAAAAATTTGTTCCTATCTGCATAAATGTTCTGCCTATCCTAGGCAGCCTTTAAATTATGCTTTATCTTTTCCATCTGGTCTTCCATTTCCTTTAACAATTCTGGTCCAACAACTGCTCTGTCTACTATATTATCCCAACTCACTAGTGTGTTACGTTTTCTACCATACAATGCTTCAAACAGACTCATCTTGCATGAGGGTTGATACCCATTATTGTTGGAAAATTAAACTAAATGGATATAATCTTCCCACTTTGATGGTTGATCCATCACATACATTCTAATAATATCCTCAATTATCTTGTTAGTCCTTTTTGTTTGCCCATATGACTATGGATGATATGTTGTACTAAGATTTAAATTTGTCCCAAATCCCTTGAACAAACCCTTCCAAAAATCGGAAGTACTTTGGATCTATGTCTGAAACTATTTCTTTAGGTACCCCATGTAGCCTAACAACTTATTTCATGTAGATACCTACAATATTTGTTTTCTTGTGTGTAGTCTTTACTGGAATAAAATGTGTTGTTTTAGTCAATTTATCCACCACCACCATGATGGAATCATGTCTCTTCATTGTTCTGGGAAGCTTAGTAATAAAATCAATTGCAACTAATACCCACTTCCATTCTTGAATTGGCAATGGCTGTAGAAAACCTGTTGGGTGTCTATCTTATGTCTTTACTTTTTGGCATTCTAGACATTTGGTTATGTAATTAGCCACTTCTTTCTTCATTCTTGGCTAAAAATATTGGCTTCTTACTGCTACAATTGTTTTATGATATCCTGGGTGCCCATCATATGGAACATTATGAGTCTCCTTCAACACTGCATTTTCATCTCCCTAGAATCTGGAACATACACATTTCCCTTGTACATGAGAATTACATCCTATTTTATCTCATAATAATTAAATTTCTGCTGAAAATTACCTTGTTGTAATGCTTCTTTTATTTTTAAATAATTTTGATCTGAATTTGTTGTTGCAACAATTTTGTCTTTCAAAACTGTCTTGTACATGGTGATGGTTGTAATATACACTTCATGAGCTCTCCTACTGAGTGCATCGGCTACTTGATTTTCCTTTCCCTTTATATGCTTAATTTCGAAGTCATATTCATTCAGAAATTTCAGCCATCTAGTTTTCCTAGCATTTAGTGTTGGTTTTCCAAACAAATGCTTCAAACCACAGTGGTTTGTCCTTAGTTTGAATTTCTTACCCATAAGGTAATGTATCCACATTTTTAATGCATGTACAATCACTACTAACTCCAAGTCATGTGTAGCACAATTCCTCTCATGCTCTTTTAATTTTCTGGACTCATATCATACCACATGGTCCCTTTGATTGAGAACTCCATCGATTCCTTCCTTGCATGCATCGGTGCACACAACATAATCTTTTTTTGGATTTGCAATATTCAGGATTGGTGCACTTTTCAATATTCCCTTCAAATGTTGAAAACTCTCTTCACACTTGGAAGTCCATTCAAATTTCACTCCCTTATTTTGCAAAGAAGTGATTCGACTTGCAATCTTTGAGAATCCTTTTATGAATATTTGGAAATAACCAGAAAGACCCATGAATGATCTAACCTCTGTGATATTCTTTGGCGTTGACCATCATTAAATGGCCTCTATATTCTCAGTATCAACTTCTATTCCTGCTTCTAAAATTATATGCCCCAAGTGGTGAATCTTCTTTTGATAAAAGATGCACTTATTTAGCTTAGCATACAATTTATGCTTTCTTAAAAATTGCAACACCATTGTTAAATGTTTCTCATGTTCCTCTTATAATTTATAATAGACAAGTATATCATCTAAGAACACAATCACAAACTTTTCCAAGTACTCCCTGAACACTCCATTCACCAAACAAATAAAGACTGTTGGGGAATTTGATAGTCCAAATGGCACTACCGTGAATTCATAATTCTCATATCTTGTTCTGAATGTTGTCTTACTAATGTCTTCTTCCTTTATCCTTACTTGATGATAGCATGATCTCAAGTCAATCTTCGAAAATATTCTCACACCTTTCAGCTGATCAAACAAATCATCAATTCTTGGAAAAGGGTACTTATTATTTATGGTAACCTTATTAAGTTGTCTGAAATCAACAAATTTCCTTAAGGTTCCATCCTTCTTCATCACAAAAAGAACCGAGGCTTCCCAAAGTGACACACTGGGGAGTACATACCCCTTCCGTTGAAATTACTAAGACAATTGAGAGGTGGGGTGAATCAGTTGTTACTGTGCTTAAACAATTTTAAGTCTATTAAACCATTTTTAATCTTTCATCAAGTGACCATCAATATTATACATCATATAGACAACATAAATAATGAGCATCAATCACACATAAGATATACACAGAAACATATTTTCACGAGGAAACCCATAAAGGGAGAAAACCTCTTCTTCTTTGAAATGATAGACAGTCTTTTAAGTTATGTACATCATCTATGTTTGAGCACCAAATCAAAGTGAGGCTACTACCTCTGTTTTACAAGCCCCAACTTGTTGAGAGCACCAACTCTCTGGTTTCTCTAGCACCCACTAGAAGGAATCACCAACTCCCTAAATATTCTAGCACCAACTGGATTTATACAAGCACCAACTTGTATACAGAAAACTCTATGTTTTCCCGAGCACCACCCTGCCACCCTGTTTTCTAGCCACAACTAGTTGGAAGATACAACTTCCAATATTCAAGCACCAACTTGAATATCAAAGGACAACATTTCTCCCTAGCACCACCCTTCCTCCCTAATTATGAATAAATGATTGACAAACAAACAATACAGGTATTTCAATTCTTACCCCTTCTTCACTGTTCTACAATTCTTCTCTGGTTCAAAAATTGTTCTGCAATTATGCTCTGCCTCGTGCTATTATGCTATTCTTCTCTTGCTTTTGTCTGTTCGGCGACTGTTACTCATCTCTGATTTTTATCTCATGCTCTACATTATGTCATTTTACCCTTCTTACAGTTCATATCATTGTTTTGGTTAGAACAACCAACCTCACACGGTCGCTGCATCTCTCCTTTTATACACACCAGCCTCATCAGTTACACTTCGAATCTCCTTGAGAAAAGAAGAAAACATCTCAGCAACTGAAACGCCAACCGATCAAGAACCATGATTCGATTATGATAACTGAAACATAACTGAATAGTTAATCATGAAGATCAATAGTATCCCTTCGATCAGATGCTCAAATAACCAGCACCGTTGGATTAAATCTGCGGGGTCTTGCGTTTATCCCATATGCCCACTAGTTGTGACCACGGGCCTAATCAAAATTCATTTTGCATTTTGCATTTCAGAAATCTTGTGTTGAAGGGTCTTGACACTCCAAGTTGCGATCCCCGAAATGGAGCTTAGCTCCACTAGCTCCTCCCTCTCACATGACCACTGGCAGTGAACACAGCCTATACAAAAAGGCATTTTTGCATTTTGCATTTCGGTAATCCAGAGATGAAGAGTCTTGACTCTTCATGTTGTGATCTCCGAAAAGGGGCTTAGCTCCACAAGCTCCTTCCTCCAGCCTTTGACGATGTGATCTTTTCTATGACCATGGGCCAGTCCTTATCACGATTTCGCATATTGTGAGTTGGAAGGTTATAGGATTTCCTTCATTTGACTTTCCAGTCAGTGAGATGTCAATCGCTCGCCATGTGTCCTCTGCATCTAGCATTCCACAGAATATCTCGATCCAAGGGTTCAGATCAACCCTCAATCTGACGGCTTAGATCATTTCAGGATATCGCATATCACGAGTTCCCACACCATGCTTCGTTGACTCCTCTAGTGTGCAAGTCAGCGAAATTCCAATCGCTTGCCACGTGTCCTATGACACCAACGGTCAGGATTTTTATCGCGATTTTTCATATCGTGAGTTCGAGGGGTTAGAGAACCTCTTTCCTTTGGATTTCTCGATCTGCGAAACTCTGAAATGAAACCTTTGTCGTGCTCTGACTGTTTTCCACGTATCCTTCTTGGATCAACGGTCCTCCTACTTTCAGGACTTTCTAAGCCTGCTTCATCTTGTACTTAAAGATCGTGCTCCTTCTTCTGGATCTGACGATGGTTGGTCTTCACACTCAGATATGACACTTGAGATCTGTTCTCCTCTTCTGTGTGCTCCTCCAATCTTAATTTGGATCTGACGGTCATTGGGAATTCTGAATGGGATCCAACGATCACTGTTTCTCCTCCTCCTGAGCTTACACTGTTGATCTTTCCATTCCATCATTGTCGTTGTGTTGTTGATCATGATCTTTGTTGTCAATTACAAACATGCATACTCTTCCTTTTTCTGAAAAACATGCCAACAATATCCCCCTTTGGCATTGATGGAAACCCCTTGAAACCCCTTAAAGAACATCCAATTATACCGTTGTAGCATCCTTAAAATTACCACACTTTCTCCCCCTTTGACATCAATGTCAAAGAAGAAACATTCTCCCCCTGAGCTGTTGCAGTACATAATCCCCCTGTCAACTATGAGCAGCTTAGAAATACAACAGATATTCAATAATTACTCCCCTTGACTAGGTGAACAGATTAGACGAAAGAAGTTATAAACCCCAACTTTTGACGAAGATATCCAAAAGGGGTCGCTGCTAACGGTTTAGTAAAGATATCAGCTATCTGTTCTGTGGAAGGAATACAATTCAGCTGAACGACTCTGTTTGTAACTTGTTCTCTGAGAAAATGGTATTTTATTGGGATATTCTTAGTCTTGGAATGAAGAACAATATTCTTGGAGACACTAATGGCACTAGTGTTATCACAGTGAATTGTAATCGGATCAGTATAATTTACCTTTAAAACTGTAAGAGTTTGAATCATCCATAAAATCTGAGTGCAACAAGTAGTAGCAGCAATGTACTCTGCCTCTGTAGTTGATAAGGAAATAGATACCTACTTCTTACTAGTCCATGCTACCAACGAGTCACCTAGGAAGAATGCACCTTCACTAGTGCTCTTTCTCTCATCCACACAATTTGCCCAATCTGCATCTGAATAAGCAGTTAACTGAAAATTTTGATTTATGGGATACCACAGACCATAATTCATTGCTCTTCAAGTATTTGAATATCCTTATGATAGCTACCAAATGACTTTGTTTAGGAGCAAACTGATAACGACCTACCATTCCAACAACTTGCATTATATCAGGACGGGATGTTGTGATGTACATAAGACTGTCTATCATAGAGTGATATGTCCTTTGATCAACATCAGGTGAAATATCATATTTACTAAGCTTGCAACCAACCACCATAGATGAACTGATCAGGAGAGGAATCCTCCATCTGAAATTTCTTCAACATCTCTTTCAAATATTTTTCTTGAGAGATAAATATTCCTGCAGAACTCTGATTTACTTGTAAACCTAGAAAGTATGATAGTTCTCCTATCATGGACATCTCAAACTCTGTTTGCATAGAGTTAGCAAACCACTGGACATAGGATTCATTAGTACAACCAAAAATAATATCATCTACATAAACCAAAACAACTAGTAAATTATCACCTTCAGACTTAATGTAGAGATTGTTTTCAACAGTACCTTTCTTGAACCCTTTGTCTTGTAAAAATTTGTCCAGACTATAATACCAAGCTCGTGGTGCTTGTTTCGGTCCATATAAGGCCTTCTTCAGCTTGCAAACATAATCGGTATTATCTGTCAATGAGAATCCTTCAGGTTGCTCCATATATACTTCTTCATCTAGATCTCTATTAAGAAATGTTGACTTAACATCCATCT
>JASDQU011176838.1:0-10299 GCA_032191745.1 Picea mariana
GAGATTTATCAATTGGCTAAAGAAGGTATTGCTTCTTGTATCCTCATAGTGTGCTATCATTTCTTCCATGAAAATTGTCCAAGTGACGAGTGATTTGCGAGAACAAAGCCATCGATACCAAACAGATTGATTAGGTTCTAAATATAAAAAAGCAATTCGTACCTTTTGTGTATGTGGCACATTATGGAGATCGAAGAATTGCTCCATTTGAAGTATCCATGTGATTAGGTCCTTGCCATCAAACTTCCTCATATCAATCTTATGAACGTGGTTGGTCTTCAAACCAAATTTGGAGTTTCTCCATTCTTGATTCACCTTCCTTGTGTCCTCATCATGAACTTCATGGGATGCATTTTCATTTTCGGGTGTCTTCTCTGTTACGAAATTTTTCAATACTTCCATGATCTCCCCTTTTAAGCCATCCATCTTAGTATCCAACTTAGCTTCTATTGAATCCATCAACTTAGCTTCCATTGAATCCATCTTAGTATCCAACTTAGCTTCCATTGAATCCATCTTCTTTTGCAGTTCATTTATTTCCCTACACATTTATTCACCTTCATCAAGAGTCCAATTAGGATTTTCTGGAGGATTATTTGGTGTAGAAGGTCCCTTTTTTGGTGGCATGTTGGCCAAGTATCACTTTTGAATCTTGATTTTGAGGCGGTTCTGCTAGACAATATTTATTCTATTCTATCTCCCAAGTTTCGGCCCTTCCGGGTATGAAAATTTCTTTTAGGTAGTTCTCTGATATTTCTTCTCTGCAATGCCACATGTCTGTTCAAAATTGGACTTTCCAAGTGGAATTTACAATAACTTCCTCACAACTTTCCGATTTTTGGCCTTTCCAAGAGATCTCACTTGTATAGCATGCCCCACACAAAATAATTGATATCAAATTCTGAAACTTGCACCCAAAATACTACAGACTGTCCACGATCCAATGAAACTAGTCCCACTCAATTTGGATACTCTAGCAAGAAGTTATGATTTTTTTACCTGGAACACCTTCTTGAGACTAGTCAATAGGACTAATCAGATACCCTATCTTACACAAGGTGTATCTAAAAATTTAAGATGACCCAAAAGCTAAATGTTTTACCTTAGATACCTTACTAATTTATGTAAATGGCCTCCAGATTTTAGGGTCTGAAACGTTACATAAAAAAATTTATAGCGAAAATTTTGCAATGTCTCATTTCAGGATGATTCCAGAACCCTATCATGTAGAGACTGTATCTCCAAAAGTATAAGGCCTCATGAGCTAAATTTTGAGCCCAATGTACCTTGATCCGTCTACTAAATATCCTCCAAGCCGTTCCTTTAGAAACATTTTATAAAAAACATTATAGTGAAAATTCCACGGTGTCTCATATGTAGCAGCGAAACCCCAAGACCTTGAGCTCTGATACCATATGTTAAGAACCAAACATCAATATAGCATAGAAAAACCTCGGGAAAAGTACTAAACGCCTTGAAAAAGAGATAATTTTATATAATAAGCCTCTTCGAGGGGGGAACCTCCTTTTACCCCACTTAAATGTTCAAGTACAAGATGATTCAAAATGAAAATGTCTTCTTGGTATATATAGGAGACTAGGAGGCATAATTACAACTAATGGCCTAAAGACGACATAAATAAAATAACATTACTAATATAATATACCCCAATTAAGGGGTAATGAGCCAATATTAGAGCTTAACATTTTCTTGTTCTAGTCATCACATGGTAAGAGGATAGCAGAAATTACTTCCTCAGTGGCATTAATATATACTATAAAATATTTCTCAAAATTTGGTTTCGCCAAAACTGACGCAAAACTGATCACCTTTCTCAGTACTAAGGAAAGCATTCTCGACATTATCTATCCAAGAAAAATAATGATCTTGCTTCAAAATATTATGAATTGGTTTAACCATGACAACAAAGCAAGGAACAAATCTATGAACAAAATTAATAATGCCCATGAAAGCTTGAACTTCTTTCTTAGAGGTGGGGGTAGGGAGGTTTAGAATGGCAGTAATCCTCTCAGAATCTATACTAATCCTTGAAAAAAAAAAATGTGACCGAGAAGCTTACCCTTCGTGACATCGAAAATAGACTTGGAAGGATTTAAAGAAACACCAAATTTTCTGCAGCGCATGAGAAATTTTCTAAGATGAATGAAATGATCCAACCGGTTTTTAGAATAAACAATCAAATCATCAAGATAAACTTGGATAATATTATCGATTAGATCATCAAAATTTATCTGCATATCCCTTTGAAAGGTGGCACCTACATTAGATAAAACAAATGGCATACATTCATAAGAAAATGTGCCCTATCATGTGGTAAATGTGGTTTTATATCTATCAATCATTTTTACCTTGATTTGATTATATCCAAAAAAACCATCAAGTAAGGACATCATTTGATACCTTGCAACCCGTTGTAAAATCAACTCCATATTAAGAAGCAAAAAATGGTCTTTGATACTTGCACTGTTTAATGTGTGGAAATCGACACATAATCGGATATGACCAGTAGTTTTCTAAAAAGGGACCAGATTTGAAACCCATTTAGAATACTTCACTGGAAAGATTGTATTAGCTTTCGACAATTTTTCCAATTCTTTCCTAATAATGGATTCAAGCACATGACTGGTAGGTATTTTCCTTTTCCTAATTGGTTTTTCCCCTTCCTTGATAGGAATATCATGTTGTATGAGAGCAAGATCAAAGCCATGAAGATCCTCGTATGAACATGCAAAAACATCTTGAAATTCACAGAGTAATTCCATGAACTTCGATTTCTCTTCATCAAAAAATTGGGCACCTAATTTAATGATCTTTAGATATCCAAATGTCCCAATATTCAAGGAAATGGTATCACCAACTTTCCTTTTCGACTCCTCCTCTTTATGTGTTTCTTTGTTTCCTACATCACTTGACAAAAATGAAATTTCGAGAGGAGTCAATCCTTTAGTAAATTTGTCATCTTAAACATTGATGATTTCTTTGGGATTAAATGGTTCATTTTGTATGAAAACACAAATACCTTCATCACTAGGGAAAACTTGCCATGATTCTACTTTGTCAGCGAGGTGAGGACGACATAGAGATTAGAACATAGAATCACGTCTTTGAGGTAAAAGATGTTGAGTAGGGGAAGCCACAAAAATAACTAATCTATCAACCATTGAATTAAGTTCCCTTTTAACATGAGTGATGTTAAATGATAACAAATTTGAAATCAACATCCAAACTGCTTGGGTATAACTCCTAAGTAACTTATTATTTGGTACATAAATCTTTCGCACAAGGTTCACAACAAGTTCAGAATCACCAAAGACTGTAAGGTGGACACAACCAAGTTTATATGCATTTTCAATGCACAACAATAACGCCTCAAACTTAGCAACATTGTTTGTACAAGAAAATACCAACCTATAAGAGAAATTGTGAATTTTTCCTATAGGGGAATATAAAATGATGTCGACTCCATTACCTTTGTTAGAACACGAGCCATCGAAATGCATGTGCCACATGCCACCATAAAAATCATTTGGTTAAATTATAGTATCACCTTCATCTAAAAATATAGAGTACACCCCTAGATCTTCTTCAATATAATTTACATTGGGTTGAGGGACACTCTCTATATAAGGTGAAATTATTCCTTCCCTAAGAACTATAATGTTCTTTCCTTTTCGAGGAATAGACAAATGTGTGCCATCAAGTGAAAGATATCCACCAGTTAAGGATTTCTATTCCCTCACAAAAATAATTGAGTAGTTACTCACTGACATGTCAATTACTTGGATATTGAGAGTTGTCCTTATCTCAGGATGTGCACACAAAACTAGGGTTACATCCTTGATTTCACCTATAGTTGATTGTTGCAAATTATTATAGGAGAGCATGATTTTAGAATTTTCATTGGTACAAGATAAGCCAAGATCTTCCATGATAATTTTAGAAATCACACTTGGACCACATCCGCCATCAATTAGGCAACATTGAGTTATTTTATCCATGATTTTTACTGAAATATATAAAGTGGGGTTTTTTATAGGGTTCCTAAAGTTATTTACACCTATCTTATTTAAAGTTGAATCCTCTTCCTTCGACTCTTCAAATAGATTGGCTATGGTGGAAACTTTACCTTCCTTAAAATTCTTAAGATGCTTTTTTTGTTCAGGGACGACAACCATGTCCAAAAGGGTAGCATCAGATTTGATATTAGCCAATTTGTTAAGGATGTTGTATTTAGAAGAGGGAAGAGGAGAAGATACTCCTTGATCACTTAAAGTTATGACAGTTTGTATAACAACATTTGGAGAAGATGATCTTGGGGCAGAAGAAGTGCAAGGAAGATCAAATTTTCTCTTGGTAGTGTAAGATTTATTTTTGGTATTGACTACAATAGCATCCTTTGGTTCAGCCCAATATAAAACAACAATTGTGGTATCGTTCCTTTTACCAAAGATCTTATATATAGCATTTATTTTTAATTCACAAGTGTTCTCATAATTATTTTCTTCACAAAAGTAACACCAATTGGGAGTCATAATGGCATTTGGATGAAAGATGTTTTCATTGGTATTTCTAAAAGGCGATAGGGAAGAAGAAGAAACTCTGGGGGAAGAGAAAGGGGAAATTCCTTTTCGTTCGTATGCTATCATCCTAATATTCATATCTTGCATGAGTTGTAGAATGACATACATGTTTGTTTGCTTAACCAAGTCTCCTTTAGGAAGACCAATCCTTTTAAGTTGCTCTTCGTATTCTAAGGAAGTCTAAAGGGACGAATCAACATTGTCAATATCCTTTTCTTCAAGTCTATGATTGTCAATATCCTTTTCTTCAAGTCTATGACGATAATAAGAAGATAAAACATTATAATAATGCATGAACGCATCTTAATTTTGAGGATGGATTAGTTTGGGAATTTGATTATATAGCTTGGTGAAACAAGGTTAAAAGACTTAATGGTTTCATCATATTTATAGGAAATATTGTTTTACTCCCTTAACTGATCATCTGGAATCTTGGGCTGTCCATAAGTGGACTTAAACCAATAGATCAATTCTTCCCAAGTTGAAAGGATTTTGGGCGAGAGATCAAAAAAATCTGTTGCAGCTTTCCCTCAAGAGAATTAACAAATAAACACATGCAAGTATCATTATCGTTATCCCCTATGTTATGAAAATCGTTAGAAAATGATACTAGGTGTTCATTCATGGTAACGGTACCATTTCCCGAGAACTTGGGTAAGTGATCTTTGAATTTTGGTAATGGTTGGGTGGTTGGTGCAAGATTCAAGGGGGAAGACATGTGCTGAGGGGTGGTTGTAGCATCTTCCTCAAATTGGAAAAGTCCATATTTCTTAATGACCTCAACAATATTTGTAGTATATTGAATAGGGATTTGATGACTATAGATACTACCAATCATAGATGAAGTGGAAGGTTGCGAGGAGGTGGAACCTCTGATGCCACTACCACTACCTGAGGACGTCAGATTGAAGGTGAAAGGTATGGGTGATGAAGATGAACTGTCAGAATCAGATAGGGTTCACCTAAGAGAACTTTGTTGTGTTTTTAAAACAAACTTTCTCCTCCCTCTTTCAGAAATAAGAGTAAATTCATGGGACAATCCTCTTCTTCTTCGAGAAATACAAGAATTAGAGGACATGAAACAAAAAATATTAAACATGTAAAAAGAAAGGTTAGTGTTGATTTCTAGGTTGGCTTTGCCTGACTTCCAAATGTTCATGAATATTTATGTCCCTTTCAATTACTTCCCAAGAGCGTTCAAGTTCATCATGAGTAATAGAAATTTCTAAAATAGTGTTGAATAAAGTCAATGTAATGTCGGTTTGGTCATCAAGACCGTTTCCAATATTGGGTTGTCTCGTAACATGTACTGTCATGGAAAAAATCAGTCAAAGAGTAATAAGAAAAAACATAAAAATGAAAAATAATTGTGATACAATCGACCAGAGAGATATGGAAGATCTCCCCAGTATGGTCTCCAAATAAATGTTGAGGAAAAGGTATGAAGAACCTTAGTCAAGAATTTTCAGATCTTCCTAGGATAATGCAAGATAGTTGGGAATGTTACCCAGAGTTTATATCCTTTAATTAAAAACAAGCTCTTAATCCATAGGTTGTACTAGGGACTAAGGCTAATTTTATATGTTATATGTAACTGTGAAAAAGAAAAGAATTAGAAATATACATAATTGTATACAAGAAACAAGACAAGAATAAAAGTAAAATTTGAACAATATCATTTAAGATACACATGTGAAACTGAAATCAGAAATCTGATTTTTATATTAACTTCATTCTGAGATACAAAGAAGAACTCTCTTTACAAACCCCTACGAGGGTGAGACCAAGGTCAAAATTAGAAGTCTCTGATGAGCACCATACAAAAAGATTCCAACAACAAAATAAAACTGAAGCTAAAGATCTGGATCAACCATAAAAATGATGTCAATTGACTCTGCAAAATATTATTTATTAGTTATGAAATCTAATCCATAAACAAACAAGAACACACAGACTACTAAAGATAGATCATACACCTTTATAAACAAGCTAATGAAAGATATGATTCAGTTTTGAATCATGTTGCCTTCAATAAGACCCTGTTGTCATCAAGATATTTAAGCTTTCTAGTAAACTCAGAATGAATGAAGAAAAGAATTATCTCACAAGTATAGAGCAGACCTTATATCAGAAGTTCACCTTCTATTGTCTCCTCCCATGTCTCTTCAATTGATTGAGCTTTTATTCTTTCCTCAATAAGTTATGGTAGTTCAACTACTTTTCTTTTGTTAAGCTTAATTAGCTTAAATAATTAGTTGAGACAAATAAATAATAACATATATAGATAAGGGTCTATTTAAATAATAACTAAATAGGTGGGACCCCTTATCACTCCAATTTTCATTTCTTTAACAATCATCAAAACATGAAGTATAATACTCCAAATATTTAATTAGAACATCTGCCTTGTAACTCCCATCCTCATATTAATAATCAAATATTTTAATATAAAAAAAATAAAACATTACTATATCCAAAAATAACATTATATCCATGTTGTCTAAAAACTCTGTCTAAATGTTACTTGCATCCAAAATTTTGTCATATCAAATAAAAAAAACTGTCCTCAAAAGAAAATAGCATTAACAACATTAAAAACCATATTTTCTATGAGAAGTGATTTGCTTCTTTTCACTACTGCTCTCTTTTGATTCTCCTGTTGCTTTGCCTTCTATAGTAGCTTTAGGCTGATTGGAAACTTGAGGATGGATTTCACTAATGACATGGGAGAAATTATCCTTGAGGTGGAGATGGGAGGACACTGATTCAAAGGAATTTTTGGAAGAGTTAGGGGAATTTGCCACTTTTTTCCCTTTATATTATCTGGTTTAGGAATAATGGTTTTAATCCTTTTTCTTGTATGTGAAGATTGGGATGGTGAAGCAATGCAATAATCTTGTGCATTTGGATTAAATGGCAGTGGAGGAGGTGGAAATAACAAAGATACTATAGGCCACCCATTATGATGTGCAACAGGTTGGTGTACGATCTCTTTCCAGCCATCATTGGAAGGTGGTTCTAGATACATAGAAACATGAGGGGGAACACAGATACCGAAGAAATTTTGGTGTGGCTGGAAAGGAGGCCTTTCAGGCCTAGGTTGCATAATTCCTTGGCCAACTAGATTGAAAACACTAGCTTGGAAAAGTTGATTTAGTTCTTGTGGATCATCATCAAAATGTATTGAGAACCATGGCCTTCTATGGCCTCTTTGCCAATTGTTTCCTCTACCTCTGTTTTCACCTCTTCCATTGCTACCCCTGCTAAAGAAACTCATCCTTAAGCAATATTCCAATCATAATATGAATTTTTTTATCAATCCATTCACTAGTACTCTACCAAAATAAAATCAAGATGTTGGCTCTATAATTCACAACAAAAGCATATGCAATCCATCCATTGACACAACTTCACCAAATCCAATTTAATAATTACTTGCAATTGAACAGGGAATGATAGGGTCATCAAGAATATGAGGGGGTTTATAATGAACGAAAAATGGTAGCATGGATGAGAATCAACAATGAATATTGTTCAAGAAAACATAAAGTCCTTTTCTTCCAAAAATAATATCTCCATGTCACAATTTCCAACCCAGAATCATTATCCAATCCTCTTTCATCTTTTTACTTTAAAAATGAAATTCAAGATAACAGAACAAGGGGATGAATAAAACGTTATTGGGAAGGTGGTGGGCATATAATGAGTGAAAAATGAGAAAATGAATAGGAATAATATCGATTATTGTTCTGTTACAAGAATCATTTATTGACTTTAAAATCAACATTTTCATTATCCAACAACAATCATTTAAATATCCACAAAATTATTTGAATATGCATTGTTTACCATGCACATTTATTTCAAAAAATCCCACCGAATTTTGTTTGTGCCATAACATTCTTTAAGCTTCAACCCACAGAATCCATAACAATTCTTTTTAAGCTACAATATCCATGATATGGTGATATTTTCCTTTAAACTGCCCAATACCAATCTCCAAGAAAATGACAGGGTTATCGAATTATGTGAATTCCTTTTTTTTTCTGTTAAATCCATATATATTTTTTAAACTGGTAAAGTTTTCTTCATGAAATTGTCGACAAAATGATTTGACTCTGTTAAAACCATAACCCGATATCTCAAGTCAGCATGAGAGGAAAACATTTGAAAAACCCTTCGAATGTACATCATATACAATTTACATTACAATCCCAAATATTAGCTGCCAAAAAAAATCGAGGTTGGAATCCCAGTGCGAACATGGTGAGCATCAAACCCACATCAAATTAAAGTTGACATAATCCCCTCATGGGTGAACAACAAGCGAGCCACAGTTCTATGGGTTGAACAAATTTTCCCATTGTTTGGTTAAAAATAGTAAACAAGACTTTGAATATGGGTTTATATTATTTACTTTCCCACATTATCGGATAGGAAAACCAAGGTTTGGAATGGCCAAATATGCATAGGCCTCAAGGTATGGTTGCAAGCAAAGACAAAACAATTACTTCCCAGAGTGAATGTAAGATAAAACAAAGGGTTCCATCACCTTTATAAACAATGGAAAGGATAATACCAAAGGGATGCGAGACCTCGAAAGTGCAGATATGCAGTGAGGATACAACACAACGATCACATAACCAACTGTTGTTTATCTTTTATAGAGGAAAACCTAAACAATAATCATATGACATGAGTGAAACTGAACACTCACCCACATACATTTTCCAACAGCCATAACACAACAATATCACCTTTTCTACATGTGACATACGACCAAAGACTTCAATTATCATAAAATGTCGAATCATAATTTCATTTGAAACACTTAAATTCCAACAGGAAGAAACCCAACTCAAAATGTGAGTCACGCGACTAGAATTCCCACAACAAATCCATTACTAACTTCGGAAAAAAAACGTGTTCCGCATGCAATTTATAAGAGCCAACAAGATAATTTTATCTGGAGCAGAGAAAAATCCATGAATGAAGAGGAAAAAGACCATACCTGTTAGAATAGCACTAGCAAATTAACAGAGCACAATTTATTCCGCCAAAGGCAAGGCACAATGGAGGCACTACCAGCCAGAGAAACCACAACAAGCATGAACAAAATAGTGAAGGTAGTGGATTTGAGGTAGGGTAAGAAAAATGTGCGGTAAATGCATGTCACATCTCCTCTTTCCACATTAAATTCCATCAACCACATCCGACTATGGAGCACACTTAGCCTCCAAGACTTGTTCCATCAATAATATCAACCATCGAATCATCCAAAATAACATGTCATTTCCATGTTCAAACTTGAATTGAGCCCCCTCATGGATTTTACAAATATTATATGCCCATTTAACACCAAACATCAAAATAACATGGCGCACATACCCTTCTAGTGGAGAATTTCCAATCAACCTAATAGTCATTTCCCCATATATGCAAATGTATTATGAGTTTGTATGAGACCATATTTGAATAAATATATCAAAATCTAGTGTAATAAAGGCGAACTAATATGTTTAATAAAATAAATGTTTCCTCCATTTTGAAATCAAATTTCTTAGCATCCTTAACAACCATTAATTGCACATGGAAATAGATTAGGATTTCCACTCTTATTCTCAAGCTATGAATCTTTCTCGTGAGGTAATTATGAGTGCAATAAGAGGAGTTATTTCCATCATTCTTTTAATCAAGG